>JBBPDE010190394.1:0-18723 GCA_037974605.1 Nannopetersius ansorgii
AAATAGAAAGTGACATAAAAATGCGTTTTACCTAAAATAATGAATAATTGTGATTAATAATCGTGATTTCAATATTGCTCAAAATAATCGTGATGATCATTTTGGCCATAATTGTGCAGCCCTAATATCTAGCACAGTTTCCAGGTGAGACTTGTCTGTGTAGGTGAGAGTGTTTCAGACAATGATGATGATTTTCAATGCTCTTCTCCCAAAATCAGCCATCAGCAAGGACAGCCTGGAGGAGGCCAGCATCCAGCAGGACACCAGAGAGCTCCGTGGAGCTCAAACCTCTTCACCCAGAAGCTCAGCAGGAACAGAGAGACCGGAAATGGCATCAGGAGGAGCTTCAGCTGGCGAAGCTTCTCCTGATGAGCTCCGTCTAGCGAAGGACTGCAGCCGATGGTCCTCACATGACGGGTCGAAGTCCCTTTACACAGGTTCAGTTCTGCTCTGGAGGCTCTTTGATAACTGGGCTGTTCCTGTGTGGTCAGACCCTAAATGGACCGGGGCAGAGGTGGAGTCATGATGTACTGAACTTAATACCTTCAGTAGTTTGTTGTCAGTGTAAAATCACACCTTCTCTCTATTCTGTGTGACGTGTTTAGCCTAGAAACGTAATTTAAAAACTTGAATCAGTTTATGACTGATGTTTATACAGTTTTGGATTAAAATGATTTCAAACAAAAGAATCACATATAATTCAAATAAAATCAAATGATGTTTAAACACATTTTTAGAGATTTTTATACCAGTTTTATTCAGAAGTTTGACCACAGAAAGGGCATATTTTTAAAATAATATGGTATTTTATATGCAAATGTTGGATTTCTGCTGAATTAACATGCGGAAAGAAATGTGACAACTTTGCACAAAGCTCTCTCTCACACACACACATATATATATAACACTATGTTGTCATTATATACTGACTGATATTGGTATGCGCTGTTGTTTTCTTTGGTATAAACAGGTAAATACAGTAGTAAATTAATTTAATGTACTGTATTTACTTTGTGTTTCTCTCCATATGACCAAAAACATTTATAGTTATTTTTCATATCGAAATGTAACTTAATTTACGTTAATATTTATGTTACAAAATTAGTAAATAATATTTTTCTTAAAAATTTAGCATAAAACGGTAATTATATACCATATTTTTTAAAAACATATATTTTTAAATAATATGGTATTCATATGCAAATGTTGGATTTCTGCTGAATTAACATGCGGAAAGAAATGTGACAAGTTCTCACACACACACACATATATATATATATATATATATGCATATATATTATGTATATATGTATACATATGTAAACACTGTTGTCATTATATAGCGATTGATATTGGAAATAATGTACATCAATTAGAATGATGTATTTGCAGGTCTTCTCTTTAAGTAAATAACTTTTGTTAATTATATTACGCATCATAAAGTTTGGCAAATTGGTTATTTTTCCATAATCTAGATTAAAGACAGTGTTAGAAATATTGCATTTAGCACCTGAGTAAAATAGGAAGTGTCCCAAGTTTAAAACAAATCAGAGTTTAAAGAAAAGTTTTCTACTAAATATCATTTACAAAGTAAATTGAGCTTTGCTGCTTACTGTATTGTGTAGTTGTGTGTGTGTGTCTGTGTCTATAAAAATACTCACACACTGCAAGTATTGGAATCACATGGATTAAAGTTCTTCGTCGCTCTGATGGATTTCCGTCAACTGAGGGCACTAAAGGTTAATAATGAGAAAATGGGGGAAAAAATGGGGAAGGAGGGATGGAGCTGAACAAGCTTCGGCAGACAAAGTTCTGGAAAGGCTCTTTTTCTTTGGTTTATTACGATTTCATTATTGTTCCTAAAAATAGGCAGTTCTGTTAATCATTGACGGCTGTGGAGTAGCTACTGGCTGCAAGCTGTTTCTCGACGGAGCAAAAACTCCGAAGCTCGATATTCAGGACAGTGGCTCCGATGTCGCGAGTGCTGCGAGAGCTCATGCTCCGTTAAAACTAAATAAACAGCAGTTTTGGAGTCTGTTTTCTTGCTGTTTACAGAGGAATGGCAGTGGCAAGTAGTGTTGTGTCGTTCGCAATCTTTTAAGTGAACCTAAAACCTGTGGGGTGGAGGTAGCTCAGTTGGTAGGGTACTTGCCTCTGAACCAAGAGGTCATGGGTTCGAATCCTACCTTCAGCAGACCACCACTGGGTCCCTGAGCAAGACCCTTAACCCCAAGTTGCTCCAGGGAGAGACTGTCCCCTGTAGGTAGGGAATGGAAGTCGCTTTGGATAAAAGCGTCTGATAAATGCCATAAATGTAAATGTAAAATACACCGCACCCCACAGCCAACCTCCCCCCGCCCCGACAACGCTCCCCTTCACACCCCCCCCCTAAACGTCCCCCGTCAACATCGTCTCTTCCATCAGATTACTTTTTTTTTTCTTTAATCCATGGAATCACCACACTTGGAAGACCTTTCACCATCTTGTTTACTTTGTTATAGATGCGACACAAAACAGTTATTTGAACAACATTTTGGCTTCTTGAAACCCCTCACACAGTTATTTCAGATTTCTTTTGTGTCATATCTGTGATTTGTTTCTGGCTGTGAAGGAAGAAGCCTTCCTCCTGGTGACTCCATCGTTTCTGCTAGGGGTTTAGATGATGGAGCAAGGTGTGGGTGGTCAGTGCGTTGCCCCTTTCTGTTTTATCTTTTGAAGTTGTGCTTTGTACTCTGAGTTTCTCTCTCTCACCAACTCCTCGTCCTCCTTTTTCTCGACCCTCTTTTGGTTCTCCAGCTCCTGTAGGTTCTTTCTGAGGGAGAACATGCCTCCTGGTGTCACGTCCATCCCTGTTCTTTTATCACAGTCCTTTTCCACAGTGCAAGAGTCGGATCCCATGTCACTGGTGCCATCCTTTGTCTTTGGATGGTTGGTCGTCGTCCTTGCGTGTTCCTTGTCCCTGTCCTTCATGTTTTTCTCCATTTCACTGATGAGCTGCTGCTTGTCCTCCACCTGCTGCTGCAGAGTCTGCAGTACGCCAATGTGGAGCACAATTTTTTCCTCCTTGGCCTCGATGTCCTTTGCCTTTTCCTGGATTCTCTTCGACAGAGCTTGCTTCTTGACCTCAGAAACAGTCGCCCTAAGTTCCTCTTCTATTCCGTCTATTTCCTCCCTCAGCTTCCTGAGCAGGTCTTTGTTCTCTGCTATAATTCTCTCGCTGTTCTTTATGACTTCAATTCGCTTCTTCACCCTCTTCTTCTGGAGCGAGATGGCTGCTCTGTAGTCCTGTGTTTGATCTTCAGTCAGCTTTTCTGCCTCTTCCATCAATTCGTCTGGAGTCCTTTCGCCCTCCAGCATCATCCTGTTCATCTTCTCTAGGAGCTCTGAAGTCTGGGTGTGGTCAGTCTCTGCGATGTTAAACAGATGGAACCATCCGCCACATTGATCCACGGCCTGCTGCAGAAGTCCTCCCTTCCGCAGGAAGCCCTCCTCATTGGTCCCTTCCTGCTGGACCTGGTCTACATGGGTTATGAGCACCATCCTGTAGTCTGCTGAGACCTGACCAAGTGCGTGTTTGAGCCCTTGTTGGCGACCCTGGGACTTCTTCTCATTCCATTCCAGCGGCACTACCACCAGGAATATGGCCAGCGTTTCACACAGATCTTGCGCCGCTGTTGTGATGGTCCTCATCACCTCCTGGTCTGTGGTCTCCTTGCCAGTCAGGCTGGGTGTGTCCATCACGGTCACTGAATGTCCCTCCATCTTGCAGCTCTCAGTCTGGCATGTAAGTGTTCTGCTTCCTGTTTTGAACGCCTCCTTGCCCAGGATGATGTTTCCTGCCGAACTCTTCCCGGAGCCCTTCGGACCGACCAGGACCAGCAGCAGAGTTTCAGCATCATGACCTGCAGCCAGACGTACACTGCAGGTTAAAAGGCAGGTCAAGCTTTATTGTCATCCCAGTCAAACACATTAAGTACACAGTGAGATGAAATGTCCTACTGGACCATCGGTGCAACATACAAAACACCACAACAGCTGTACACTCAGACAGATCAACAAGGAGGGTAACAAGGGGGACTGAATTATAACCCCTCAGTTTTTGGATTGGGTCTAACGCAGATTTTTCTGGGAACCGAACTGTATTACCTCCGCCAGTCCAGCGGTGGCAGTAATACACTGAAAAGTTTTAACCGCCATGAAAAGAAGAAGAAGCTGCTGCAGCATGTAGCATGACAGTTTCATGTCTTGTCCTCGTATTTTAGTGTTTTAACCCCCCCTTTCAACAGTTATCTCTGTTTATTTAGTATTAGCAAGCTGTGCTCTGTCTAAACATGTGGGTAGAGAGAGTTATTTCTATGTTTCTTTTGTGTACAAGTGTTTGCACGCTGCTAATGCTAACCATTAACAGCTAATGGTTTTTTAAGCAATAAAGCTTTTTGTAGTGTTGTTTCACTACAAAACTAGGCATTTTCTTATAACAAAACTTAACACGGTTTTTTACTATACACAGATGCTCTTGGAAAGGCGGGGGATTACTGTGTATATATAAACACATCTCTGAAGTTACAAATACTTTACTGACAATACACTGTAAAATAAAGAAAATAGCCCCTACCTACTTACCCCAGAATTTCTTTAAATTGAGTATTTTCTTAGGTTTTATTGGGTTTATTTACATTTTATATTGATCTTGTTTCTGTGTGTCTTTGCAGTTATTATATAAGCAATTTCCCTCCAGGATCAATAAAGTATTCTGATGCTGATTCTGTACACCCCTAGACACCCCTGAATCAGGCTCCTAGTACAACTGAATTCCAGGAAATCTACTGAAATGATGCTTCTGCCGGGAGGAACTTCCAGATCATTTCCAAACCCAAATGTCGGGCATGACGGTCAGACGGCCTTTCTTTTAATGTTGGCCGTGAAACGTGTTATAATAACGTGTTCTACCAGACACAGATCTGGATTGTTGTGTAAGAGTATCGAAACGGAACCATCGAGGAGTGGAAGAAACCTATAGTCCGCTCCATAATTATCGGTACCTTTTGTAGAGATGGTTCAAGAAAAAGATGAGGAAAAACTATACAATATAAATGTTAAAATTAGGAGGTTAAGAGTACCAACACATTTAAAGAGCTTGCATGTTGGTGCGCTATCAGGACTCTGTTGATTAAGACTCGAACCTTGAATGTGGGATTTCATCCATTTCCATAGCCGCCTTCCATGGCTTGCGTCCCGCGACGGACCCTGCAGACCAGAGTTCTCGTTAGAACGATACTTCTAACTGTAAGTTTTGTAACCGTGTTTATGGTACTGGAGGACCAGTATTCGTCACAGTTTGGGCTTTCTCTGTTAATTCCCAGGTTTAGTTAGATGGTTTCAGGAGACGAAACACCAAACTGTAAGGACACCAGCCATCCAGGACCAGCAATGATATACATGCAAAAGAATACATGCATAAATAACAAACAGCAGTGTGTATGAAGGATGCCTGGTTTGATATTTGGTGCTCAGTTTGGACTAGTTTTCTCAAGGAGTGTTTCAAGTATCCGTCGTTATATTAAACATAATATACTCTCGAATCAGAAAAAGGACACTTCAGTTATTTCACTGCGGTTTAATAATAATTACCCCGCCCCCCAGTTTTTATAATTGCTGCTCTTTTTCCTAGTACATTCACATTTTTAAACTTAGAATAATAAAACTGTCTGAAATGACTGGTCTTGTCCATGCCTGCGGTTCAGAGTTGTGCTGTCTTGCCTCCACACATTTCACTCGGCACTGGAAGGGCTTAGGGTATATATAATTGGTATATAATTGACATAATTGCGGATCACTGCCAGAAGAAATTAAGGTGTAAAACTGTACTGCAAGCCTGAAATGCTGCCATTGACGATAGGGAAGAGTATATAAGGTCAACTAAAGGCTAAAGGTATGGTAGCAGCACTGACTTAAAAAGATAAACATATTTTAATTCTGTTTTCTCGCACTCTTATCAGATTCAGCTTATTCTCACATTCAGAAGCTTCCCAAGGATAAACTGGATCAGGTGATTTAAATGAGGAGTTTGTACTTAATTAAAAAATGTAATTGTTGAATAAATTTGAAGTAGGGGGGGGGATACTTTATTTTGATTCTATACTTAAGCATTATTTTGGACATTAGCCTACTTCAATTTTCAGAACTTTAATTTAGAATCTTTTTTGCTTTCCAGTTTTTTCTTTCTATAGTTTCCTTAATTTTTCTATTAATTTGTTATATTTTCTATTTAAAAATTCAGTCCAGTTTATATCTGTGTATAATGAAACTGCCGACTGCTGCCCTGATTTAAAAAAAAAAAAAAACTAGCACTGCCCTTTGGTCACCATTTCACTTACATCCAAAACATCATTAGTCAAAGTATTAAAATCTTTATTTTTCACTTTTAGATACTTTTGAGTGTGGGGATGTGATGTGTGTCCAAATTGAATACTAGTTTATCGTATTAATTTTTTAGTGGGTGTGTAAACAACAATCAGCTCCACCCCCCGAGACAAGGAAAACAATTTTAGGGACTAAAATATATCTAAAAAACTCAAATGCATCATACAAATGTATTTTTGAGGAGGAGGATGAATCACCAATAATAGCAATAACCATAGCAAAATACATTGATAGGATTGCATTGGTTTGTGATTGTAACTATTATAAATGAACTTGATGGTGATATATATTTGTGCCATCTGTGTATTGTGGTATAAATAAATGTGATAATTCACTCTTACTTACGTAGCTGCTTCTAGGGTTTATTATCTATCGCTCACCTCCTTTTATGTAAGCGTTTAAAACCATTGCAATTTCACAAAAGTGCTTGCTTTGCTAGGCTTGTTAAAAACTCCGCTTTCGTGTTTGTAGCTGTTCGTGTATGTATTACTGCAGGAATAATGTAGTTCTAACCCTTTTTTAGAGACGGATAAAGGTCGTATATATATGTAGATGAATAAAAGACTCGTACCTGAGTGGGTTCCGATTTCGCCTCGGTTTGTCCCATGCTGTATCAGTTCCGAGCGAACGCGTCCAGGAAGAAGCCACTTACATTTTCTCTGAAATAGTGGCTTTTGACCTCAGCCTTATCACACAATCAGCCATAAAATTTCAGCCTTATTGTCTAGGTCACTGAAGGCTGGAGTAAAGCATGTGTTGAAAAATTATGACCCATTGTTATAATACAGTAGGATATGTTTTTCATCAACTCCATTAATGTTCATTTCATCAGTTATTCAAACCAATTTCATTTAATGCTGTTTTTATTGAAAATGTGTTGCTGATTTCTTGAAATCCTTCTATCAGTCTCGTGTTACTGTACACATTGAACATACAATTTTGTGATCGTTTACGATGGAGACACGTATTTCAGCCGCTACTACTAAAGAAAACAGGTCCGACACCATGAAGAGGCAGAAGAGGGCAGCGTCCCCCTTCAGTTTGGGGGAAACACGGTAGGTGGAGTGCCCAAAGAGATTTGTTTTTACTCTATCTGTGGTCAGGTACTGTTGTTATAATTTGCCCATACATCACAACATATCCGCCACCCCCGTCCCCAGGAGTCAGGTGGATAAAATGTCTAGTTAGGTGGAATTAATTTCTCTCATTAGAGGCAATGTCACTGTCCAGTTGTAACTTAGCTTAGGACAGTGTGCCACAGTGCTGCGCATGGGGACTTTATACATCACATTTCTCAAATGACTGAATTGTACACATTTCTTAAACCGCAAACTAGAGGAAAGGGTAGGATTTGCCACTCCTATGTGGCAAAATGAGCTTTCTAAATATGGCTACCAAACAAAGCTTTTTATTAATCATCCTCTTCAGGCTTTTTTTTTTTAATGGACACCACCCCCCACCCCCACCCCCGTCGCCGATTCTGTTCTAGTCCTGTTACACCAAACCAGATCTATTAAAAATTTTGACATTTTGGTTTTCAGTTAAATTAAGTCTTGTGGCTTGTGTTAGCAGTGTTTGGCTTAGAAAAGATTTTGAAATACATTTTGATAAAATATTTTATTAGTTTTTCAACTAGTTTGGGACACTGTTTGGGAAATAGCAAACATGTTAGCATTCAACTTAAGCACACATTTCATGCCCCTACAGTACAAAAATCTGTCTAAAATTGCTCAAGAAAAACATTGACTATGACTATCAAGTTGCCTTTTTCTCTCTCAGTTTCTGCAGCTGTGCTTTGTACTCTACATTTTTTTTTCTCGCCAGCTCCTCTTCCTCCTCTCTCTCACTCTTCATCTGGTTTTCCAGGTTCTGTAAGTTCTTCTTGACTGAATACATCCCTCCTGATGCCTCAGTAACCATTTTTTTGTTGCAGTCTTGAGATTCTGCATTTAGGGATTTCTTCTTTATCTCTTGTTTTGGAGCCTTGAGATGATGTGATTCTTTGGTAGATGCTTCAGATTGTTCTTCTGGATCGGTACTGATCTTTTTGTCGTCCTGCAACATCTCGTCGAGTTTGTCCAGCAAACCCAACACCTGGGTGCTGTCCCACGTTTCAGTGTTAAACAGGTGGAACCATCCGCCGCAGTGATCCACCGTCAGCTGCAGAAGTCCTCCCTTCTCCAGGACGTGGTCCTCCTCGCACTCGTCCTGCCATACGTGGTCTGCGTGAGTAACGAGGACCATCAAGTGGTTCTGTGAAAGTTGGCCAAGTGCGTGTCTGAGCACGTTCTGACCATGATGTGACTTTTTTGCATTCCATTCCATTGGCACTACCAACAGGAAGATGACCAGCGGTTCGAGGAGGTCTTGGCATGCATTTGTGATGGCCTTCATGACTTCCTCATCATGGCCCTGTTTTCCGGTGAGCCCGGGAGTGTCCACTACAGTCAGAGAACAGTCCCCTATTTTACAGCTCGCAGTCTGGCAGGTAAGGGTTTTGGTTCCCATTTTAAAAGTCTCGCTGCCCAGGATGCTGTTTCCTGCCAAACTCTTCCCGGAGCCTCTCGGACCGGCCAGAACCAGCTGCAGGACTTTACTCCTGCCGGCACTCTTTCCTGAACACACAGAACAAACTGACTTTAGATCATCCAGGCTATCCTCACCACTGCAGATAAAATATTTAACCTCCAGATATCGCAGCTATGTTGGCCATTTTGTAGAGTAATCACAAGTTCAATCCCTGGTGATACCTCAGCCATCCATGGCCAGCAGAGCTGACCTCTCTCTGCCTCTCTCTGCTCTCTCTGGGTTGGATGGCCTTCCCCCTTCCCCCATCCCACTGATGCTTGCTGATGATATGCATTTAGCACACACTAGCCTTCACCCTCCCAACACTGGTGGTATTGTGTGACTGAGGGGTGGAATTGGACCAAATTATGGAGAAAGTTGAAGACACCCCACCCAAGAAATGTAGACCCCACAAGTGACCTAAAAAGACATGACTTAACAGGAGCCAGGTTTCCATCCAAGGAGTTTTTGCAAAAAAATATTTAGCGCTTAAATTTTTTTACTGCTTCATACTAGCTTCATTGTGCTGCCGTCTTCGAATATTTTGTACATTTCCAATTATTTGTGAAACTGAAATAACGGTAAGCTGTCTGAATAATCTCTCCATCATTTTTTTCTTTGTTTCTTTAGCGGAAAACAAAAGGTAGATCATTTGCGACAAACACAAAATTATGTATGGAAACGGCTCAAGGGCAGATTGTTTTTGCATTATTAGCTGAAAACCGTTTACCCCGGACAAAAGTAATGGGACAATGGGAGCAGGTGAACGGTTTTCAGGTCTAAAGTCAAGTCACAAGTCTTTGTTTATACGACTTAAGTGTGACTCGAGTCCGAGTCTCAGACTCAAGTCCCCTTTTCTGCAATAAACTAGCATACCATAGGACCTTAGGTGTCCTTAGGTTGAGAGGTAGACAATTTCAATGAGAAATATTTACAAGTAATCATACTTACAAACCTTTCCATTTCTGGGGCCGGCCTTTTGTCACCTTTAACACAAAACAGATATTTATTTAAAACATCTGGACTATGTCACATAGTGGGAATGGATATGACCATCACAATCACGTGCTTGCACAAATTACACTGTCGTTAGTGAAACTTCCTGTTAACATGTTGGTTACTGGCAAAATTAATTGTATTACAGGTTTAAATGAAAATTAGCCAATGGCTCTAAAGCCAAGCACAGTCTCAAGGACTTCTTGCCTCTGCACCTGCTCCAGACCACCAACCGAATATAATATTCTTCAAAATAATATTTGTATTCGACATTTTGTAGAAATGTTCAAATGAACATGCAGAATGATACTACATCTGCCTAAATATGCATCAGTTTACATACAATAATCTGCCCAATTCTTTGGACGATGTTAGACTTAGAATGTTTGTAATTTTGAAGGCACACTCCAAACACATGATTTTTACCAGCCATCTCATTTTTTTTATTGTTCAACCATAAAAATGCTGCAATTTTATTATAATTATAATTGCTATAATACTATGAATACAACAACTTCCTTTTTTAAAGGTCATTTAAATAACAGTACAATGCCAGCTTTGAGTCATACATTTCTGTGTGTTTCAGAATGAAGATGAGAACATTAATGTGTTCACGAAGCTGACATTTGGTTCAGAATATGGAGAAAAGCTGAAAAATTAAATATATAAATATAAGTGTGTCATTTACACACATCGTTTATATACTTTCACAGAAAAGAAACTTACCGACGAGGCTTCAGATTTGGACTCCTGTTGTCCCATGCTGGAATGTTCTTGTTGGGCTGAGTCCAAACAAGCCACATCCTTTTCTCTGAAGTACTGTCCTTTGACCTGAGGCCTTATCAGCCAATCGGTCATAAAAAAGCAGCTTTAGACAGATTAGCCAAGTGAGTCGCACATGATTCTCTACAGTATATGGCCTGTTTACCCAGAGGGTATGTTTGTCACTTTGAAGGTACTGCTCTGGAAAGCAATATCTATTCTTTATTTTTTGTGGAACTACGTCTTTATGTAAATGAGCTGCTTTCTGACTGGCTGCCTTGCATTAGAGATCATTAAAAAAGCAGTCTGGGCTGAAGCGGTTATGAACTGTGTTCTAATGTACAGCTTTTGTGACAAAAACAAGGAAATTCAAAAACGAATGAGCAACAGTAGAGGTGGTGTGAACCTTTCCCAACGCTTCCGTCAGCGAAAACACCGGCCCTAAACGCTCCTTTACAGTCCTGCTTTAGGTGAATAAAAGGTGTATCTTGGTTAAAGTCCAGACAGAGCACTTTCAGTTTAGCAATAACACAGCGGAGGACTGGCTTTAACATGTAGGTCGACTTCCCTCTGACCAAACTCTCCGGAGATGGAGACTTTGAAGCAGGATGGTAAGACCTTCCCGATCACTGTGTAGTGTGTTTACATACTTAGACACTAGCACGGGTGTCTAACCTGGCTTTTAGAGACCTGGGTCCTAAGATCAGAGTTAAGCTCAGTAGATCATTAGTCAGTTCTAGTGGTCAGTTCATGTGTTTGTTGTCTAATGGTAAGAAGAGCAAACTTCTACTTTATTGAATTATTGTTGTTTATGGGTATAGTATCTGGTTGCATGCTTCTTCAGAATAAAGGTCCTGTTCACAGCTGCCATTCGTTCATTTTGGGAGTTTCCTGGTCGTAAATCCTGGACCATACTAAAGGAACACCTTCTCAACTGACATCTTCTGCCAGGAAGAGAGATCTGATGTTAAATGGTGGTCATAGGTGTGAAAAGGGCATGGCACGGAACGCTGCTCCAGAGAGGAACCCACAGTCTCCTGTTCATTATTAAGTTTTGGTTGGAAATTCTTCAAATCCCCCCCCCAAAAATGAACCAATCAGGATTGTCTTTCACTTTTGTATCTAGGTAGATTCAGCAAAGTGAGCGCTCTCATTGGCCAGGGCTTCTGATGCTAGTTTAGGCCTATTGATAGCTTAATCCCAGGACATTCAAAGTAAAATATGTGAAGCCTTTTCCATCGCACTCCAAAAATGACAGATGTGTCTGGGATCTGAACCATTTGGTGACAATATGAGCCCCTTTTTCTTCAGCTGGACAGTCCAGTATTTACACTTCTGCCCACAAATGCCAATCAAATCAGTGGCAGTTCCGCCCTCGCAGTTAGTTATATTGTTAGTTGCTTTGAATGAAAGCGCCTGCCAAATGATTGTAATGTAATGTAAAAGTAATGTAATCACTTGATATATGACATGCTTTGCATATGATTTGATGTTTTAAGGGTCTGTGGAGAAACAGATCAGAGACGAAGAGCCACCTGCAGGAGGCTTCAGGAGGAAACTGAGCAAAAGCAAGCCCCCTGATAGTAAGAACACACGGCCTTTGCTGCTGTTACTAATGCTTATTCATTCATCATGTGCGACTTTTATAAGCTGTGCTGACAGACGTAACATAGCATAACATTGCAGTACATAACACAATGTAACATATCGGAATGTATCGCAACATCCCACAACGTAATGTAATGTAATGCAATGTAGCATATCAATACACAACAAAGGATAGAATAACACAGACCAGATTAGATCAATCTGTTCGGATCTCAACTCAATTATAATGCAAAGTCAAGTAGTTACAGCTTTTTAAATCCACCACTTTTTGCGGGGTTTACATTCCAAGAGCACATGCCTGTGTTTTGGTTAAAAAAATGCCTCAAAAATGCCCCCAAATCCCCCAGAACACTTTCATTTCATTTTAAACTCAGTTTAATGCATTACCCTTAAAGAAAATGGAAAGGTATATAAAAAATCTGAATCTTAGCATTAGCAGTTAGCATTTGTAGTGTTCGCGAGCCAAAACAAACACATGTACACTAAAGAAACAATTGAAATAACTCTATCCACATGTTTAAACAGCTTACTAATTCTAAAAAAAACCGAGATAACTGTTGAAAATTGGGAAGGAGAGTTTAAAACACTAAAATACGAGGGCAAGACACGGAGCAATCATGCTACATGCTGCAGCAGGCTTCTTCTTCTTCTTCTTCTTCTTCTTCTTCTTTTTATGGCCATTCACAACTTTTCAGTATATTACCGCCACCGCTGGACTGGTGGCGGTAATACAGTTCGGTTCTCAGAAAAAAATCTGTGTTAGATCGTGAATCCGTGAATGCTGATCCGCATAAAACGGAGGGGTTACTGTATATACTTTATACACAAACACCCCCACACACATATATTTTACTGGAAGATGTGAAGGCACTTAGGCTTCCCTGATGGGAACTTTTCAAATGAAATTTTGTAATTTTGTTAACCCCCCTTTTGGTCTCCTGGTCTCTTCATGCTTATAGTGAGCAGACAGCTGGTTGTGGTGGCGTTGGGAGATCCATCCGCTGTACAGAGAGGCCCAGAGAACATCCTTCTGGGCGAAGAGTCCATACAGAGCACAAGCAGGACACCTGAGAGGAGATGTGAGGTGTTAGGGCGACCGCTGTACGTGATAAACATTTTAGGTTTGCTGCACACAGACCAGGCCGAGGAGACGGAGAGCCTGGCACTACGATCCCTGGATTTGTCCGTCCATGGGATCCATGCCTTCCTCCTGCTTGTTCCGGTGGCACAGCAGGGAGCAAGAGTCCAGAGCGTACTGCAGGACCTTCAGAGGGCATTCGGCCTCCAAGCTTTGGATTTCACTGTGCTTATTATCACCTATGGACCAGAGCAGAGAGAGAGCTTAGCTGGGTTTCTGAAGGACAGTCAGGTGAGGAGACTTGTAGAAAGCAGCCAAGCGCGTGTCGTGACCTGCAGCTGTAGCATGGCTGACCAGGACGAGCTGGAAAAGCTGTTTGAGGAGGTGGATGCCCTTCCCAACCACTGCTACACCAGACGGATGTACCAGGACACCTGGCTAAAGGCCTGGGAGGCTGAGATAGAGGACATGGCTGCCCGGAGGAAACAGATGGATGTGGAACACATCAGAGAACTGAAAAGCTTGAGGGATGAAAGAGATGGCAGGATAAAAAAGCTTGCACAAGGTAAGGAGTGAAATATGTTGTTTGCATGTTTTAATGCTGTCACATGATTTTTGGATACTCATGTAAAGCACACAGTTACATTCCAGTATTGTTGCTTTCCATCTGACTGCTAACAAAACATTTGCACATTTTTTAAGATGTTAGAAATTTATCTTGTACCACAATTTTGCACATTTTTCCTTCTAGTTTAGAATTTATATTTTATTAATTATGCGTATCCTAGAACAGTGGTTCCCAACCTGGGGCCCTTAGGGGGGCGCTAGAGGTCGCAGGGGGTCTGCATTGAGGTTACCAAAATTTGTACACATTAAATTCATAAAATCCCAATGTCTGCGAAACGTAAAAGTGTGTGTCTGTGTGTGTGTGTGTGTGTGTGTGTGTGTGTGTGTGTGTGTGTGTGTTTAGGAGTATAAGAACAAAAACCTACTGCTGTTTAGTTTGTAATTGATCACTATATTCTTTTTGTGCGTCTATGCGGGTAGGAGTTGGGGTTGGGGGGCCTGGCTTGTGTTGGACACAGGTAAGGGGGGGCTTCAAGGAAAAAAGGTTGGGAACCACTGATCTAGAACCACGGCATCTCATCTCACTGTATACATGTATATGGCCAAGATGACAATGAAGTTCACCTTTGACTTGACGATTGGAATCATCAAAGGGTTAAATGTGGTTGACGTTGAGGGCGGTTTCATGCAGATCTCTCATTTTTCAAACACTGGTTGAAATGCCATTATAGATGTGATGTTATTGTCTCTTGACTGACTGGTTTCTGATGGTGCCCTCTTTAGAGCTGGAAACCCTGTGGACTGGAGGTGAGCTCCGTTTGGTGTTGCTTGGGATGACTGGAGCTGGGAAGACATCGACAGTGAAGGCTATCTTGGGTGAAGATGCCTTCGTTGCATTAGAGAACAAATCGGGGAGCACCCGAGAATGCAGTGTCCACTCAGGCACGGTCAGTGGTAGATGTGTCACAGTGCTGGACACTCCTGGATTCCAGTACATGGCCAACAAAGACCTGGAGCTTATGAAGAACATTAAAAGCAGCTGTGAGCAGTTTCTAGCTCCTGGGCCGCATGCCGTCCTTTTTGTGGTGCGCCCAGACTGTGTGAACGTGAAAGATCTTGAGGTATTGCACATGACCAGCGAGGTGTTTGGTGAAGCCGTCCTGCAGCACTGCCTCGTTGTGGTCAGTTGCATGGGCCAGGCTTCAGGGGAGGGAGGCACAGGTTGCCACCTCGAAGGAGAGCAGATGCAGCAGCTGTTGAAGTGCTGTGGAGACAGGTATCACCTTGTGGAGCTGCAAGACCACATCCAGGTGTCCCGGCTGCTGGAGATGGTGGATGAGATGGTGCAGAATGGTGGAGGAGAATTTTACACCGGAGAATCGGAGCAGCCGGAGCTTAGCCACATGCAGGAAGATGTCTGGATTAGTGGCCTGGAAGCCCAGTGGGCCACGCTGGAGAGACACGAGGAGGAACTGAAGAGGGAACGCGATCTAATTCAGAGCAAGGAGGAGAACACCAGGACGTTGAGGGATGCAGTGGTACAGGATGAAGAGATGCTGGAGAGGCTTGTGAAGGGTGCCGAGCGATGCAGAGATCAGATTGCACATCTGGACGAGAACATGGCCAAGGTTCTGCAGTTGATAGAAAGCTTTGAAAGAGACCAAAAGAAGACTGAGAGAGAGAGGGAGACTCTACAGGCAGAAAAAGAGGCCATAGCTAAAGAAAAGCTAAAACTGCAGCAAAGGTGGCAAGATCTGAAGAACAGGACGAAGGCAATTAAAGCGAAAGAGGAGATGACGCGAAGAGAGAGGGAAGAGATGCTTCAGGAGCTTGAGAAGGACAAGTGGAACCTGGAAAAAGAAAAGGAACGACTGACAGAAAAGGAAAAGAAGATTCAGAGAAAGCAGGAGGCCTTTGAACAAGAGGTGAGGATGTTTGAGGAAAGAATGACTGACCTGAAAGGCCTCGAGGAGCAGAGAGAGCAACTGGGGAAGGAAATATGGAAGAAAGAAGGTTTGGTGAAGGAAAAAGAGGAAGAAATGGAAGCGCGCAGACGTGCCATTGAGGCGCAAAGGAGGCAGATGGACGTAGAGACTGGAGAGATACTGAGCTTGAGGGAAAAGTTGAAGACAAATGAGGATGAGTGTGAGAAAACGAGGGCAGACCTTCAGCTGCGCTTGGAAGAGGTGCAGAAGTACGAGAGCAGGCTGCTCTTAATGTGGCGAGAGGTGGAGCGGAGGAGGAAGGAGAACCAGAAGCTGCAGGCGGAGCTGGCGCGGCAGAGGGAGGAGATGAAGAGGAAGGACGAGGAGGTCCAGGCCTACAAAGAAGCCTTGAGAAAGCTTGAGGAAGCCTTAACGCAGAAGGAGAAGGAGAAGGAGAGAGACGCAAGGGAGATTCAAGGCTACATGGAGGAGCTGAGGAGGCTCCAGGAGGAGCTGGACGGCAAGCAGAGGGAAAAGGAGGAGGAGCTTAGAAAGAAAAAGCTGGAGCTAGACAGGAACCAGGAAAAGGTGCATGAGGTGGAGAGAAGGATGGAGGACCAGGCTGAGGGACAGGAAACAGGTGAAGGTGACATGAAGAATTTCCTAGCAGCTGCTGAGACACAGAAGAATGAACTGATGGCCAAGATGGCGAGAGAAAAAGAGAGACTGCGTCTGCTTCAGGAGGAGTATGCAAGTTCATCCAGAGAGAGCTTACGGAGGTGTGGGGAGAAGATCAGGCTGCACAGGAGGGCTGAGGAGAAGAAGATGATGGAGCGAGAGGTGGAATTTAAGGAGCAGATGGAGAGATTGAGGAGGACTCTAAAAGCTCAGCAGTGAGTGGGGCGATTTTTGGATTAGAGACCATTTTCAAGAAATAAAATAAAATAACTAAAAAATGTATAAAAAAATGCTAATTTAAGGTAATGACATTAATTATTACAGCTTCCGTCATGTCAGATACTTACTAGTAATCGTATCATATTCCCTAGTGATGCACATAATCTGTCATGACAACATGATGTTATATGTTCGTTATGATGTTATAAGTAAAGTGGCCCCTTATAGTCACTCCTGAACACACCAAACCATAGCACACAGTCTGAAATTCTTTCCCTACATTTAACCCTTTTAATCCAATCCAGAGATGAAGACTCGAGTCTGAGAACCGGACGTGAGTCGCACTTAAGTCGCACAAACAAAGACTTGTGACTTGACTTTAGACTTCCCTCGATGACTCAAGACTTGACTCGGACTCGGTGCTGTGACTCGTGAGTCAAAACTCGTAAACAATGTTAATTTCATCTATTTGTATCTCGCACTCTTTCCAACGACCCGCTCACCTCACCCCGGTGTCCCATTACTTTTGTCATAGGTGAGCGGTTTTCAGCTAATAACGGTTTTCGAGGGGTCGTTGGAAAGAGGTCACCGAGCCCCATCTAACTGTGAGAGATATATTTTCATATTTAACATTTAGATTTAAGATCATTTAAGGCAAATCCTCCGTGTTGATGAGGGCAGATCACAGCGCACAGCCACGCCCCCTGCTAAGGAACAGCCATTTGTAATTGTGGGGCGTGGCTAATTAGCATATATTCTAAACATTTAGAGCTCAACATTTAGAGCTCAAACCTCCCACATTTAGAGTCACCGTTTATAAATGGTACCACACAAAGACTTGAGACTTGACTTGGACTCGGTAAAAATGACTTGTGAACATCTCTGAGCCAATCACCAAATGAAGCAGTGCCCTGCCAGCATACAGGGGTGCCTGGGGAGCAGTGCGTGTGCAAGCAGTGTGTGGGGGTGCAGTGTTGGAATAGTACCTTGCTCAAGGGTGCCAGAGTGGTGCCGCAAGAAATCCTGAAACTCAAACCCACAACCTTTTGATCACAAGGCGAAATGCCTAACCACCAGGCCACCAGCTGCCCTAAGCCACTCATACAGCAGAATTTTGGTTTAAATATCTACAAACCACATAAACACTGATGAGCCATTTCATGAGGTCCACCTCTTTGTATCTGCTCTCACTGTCCTTTTTATGGGCTTCTCTGTACATTTACAAAAAGTGGTTCATCTGTTTCTCTGTATCATTAGTTACCCCAGTGTACCTCTTTTAGCAGAGGTCAGGACCCCTCGGACCAGCAGTGAGAGGTGACAGTGTAACTGACATCTGCATAACACTGACATAGCCGCGTCATGACACATATGCTGTTAGTATAGTATTACTAATAATAGTAGTATTTCTAGTAATTGTAATGACACTTGGTGTAATGTTTGACATCACTCTGCATAACTATCATTTTTGTTTAATATAAAATGAAAACATTACTTCATATAAGAACCTGCTTTGTGTAACTGTAAAAGGAGAAGACCTTTAGCAGTCCAGCCACCAGGGGGCGCCTTAAGACCAAATGTTGTGCTCTGTACACATAAAGTTTTTTTAATTTATTTTGTTCATACTTCTAAAAGAGAAAATACAAATTTCATTAGATTTAGACCCATCAGTATCTAAAATAGTAATAGTAATCATTTGTAGTGATGATTTATACCACACTGCCATTTAAAAATCTTACAACTGTCTTATTTTTACCCCAGAGTTCCACTCAGGTTTGTGTATTACGTACCAAAAACAATCACCATTTATTTTTACTTGACCATTTTTCCAGCTGTGTGTGTGTGTGTGTGTGTGTGTGTGTGTGTGTGTGTGTGTGTGTGTGTGTGTGTGTGTGTGTGTGT
>JBBPDE010190408.1:0-18715 GCA_037974605.1 Nannopetersius ansorgii
CTGTGGAGGGAGCTAAAGATCAGGGTGATGGCAAGAAGACCCTCCAACCTGAAAGATTTGGAGCTCATTGCTAAAGACGAATGGGCAAAAATACCCATAGAGACGTGCAAAAAGCTGGACTGCAATTACAGGAAGCATTTGATTGCTGTAATGGCCAATAAAGGCTTTTCTATTGATTATTGAGAAGGGTATGAACAATTTTGGACATGACCCTTTTTGCTCCAATGTAAATAAAAGCTGAGAAATGTTTTTTTCCCTCAATAATGTCTCTTGTACATCGTTGTACTATGTTTTGGGAAACACCTATGTCATTTCCCGTCAAAAAATAACTTGCTGGTTGAATAAAAGTAACTTTATGTCAAAATTTGCCAGGGGTATGATTAATTATGGGCTTGATTGTACATATGATTGACTTTCAGGTACTCACAGTTGCACCATCATATAGAAAAAGAAAACTTGGAGACACTGGAGTACATATTCTGCGCTTTCTTTGCTATATTGAAAAACACATATATCACATAGAACTTTCTCAGTTACAATTTACACATTGACTGCCAAGCATTGTGTTTTTTTACTGATGGAAAAGGTGAAAGGTTGAGTAAAGAGATGACTTTTCCACTTGATATTTGCCAGTTTCTGAGACCACTCAGTTGCAAAGTCAGTCGAAAGTTAAACCCGTCTACCTCCTGAAGGTTGAACCAATGAGAGAACTTGCTTGTTATCAGCCTAGAAACCACAGAAACCACTGTATTTTTTAGTTGTCAGAAATTACAGAGGTTCTACTGCTGCTGTTACAGTTTATATATAATCTGCACAGTTAATCAATTCAGAACCACACTCTTTGCACAGTTCACATTCATAAAAAGTATATTCATTCTAGTGTATTATGGTACCAGAATGACAGTAAAGGTTTTTTTTTTTGTCTTTCAGGGTTATATGATGAAAAAGGGCCACAAGCGGAAGAACTGGACTGAGCGGTGGTTTCTGCTCCGGCCCAGTTCCATCTCATACTATGTGAGTGAAGACCTAACAGAGAAAAAAGGAGATATACTGCTGGATGGGAATTGCTGCGTTGAGGTAAGGCACACATTTCTAAAATCAGTTTGCACAATATCTTACAGTAGCTTTCAAACAGTCATGAATTAATTTAAATGGCTCAATGTAAATAGCCTGTTGAGCTTTGCAGTTGTGTAAGGAAACATTTTTATTTATTTCATTTCATATCATATAATTATAACTAGTGGTGGGCTGTTATCGGCGTTAACGTGCTGCGTTAATGTGAGACTCTTATCGCACAATAGAAAACATATCGCCGTTAATCTATTCACAAAGCTGTGTTGGGAGCTGGGTCTATACTACGCAAACTATGATGACTTTCACCTTGATATTTTAGCGCAGATTTACTCACTTTCTGTCTCTCTGTCTGTCTGTCTCTCTCTCTCTCTCTCTCTCTTTCTCTCTCTCTCTCGTTCTTGACTTTTCCGTATTTAAATCTCGGGTTTATATTTACATTTTCTTTAAGGGCAATGTATTAAACTGAGTTCAAAATGAAATTAAAGTGATCTGGGAGAACATTTGGAGGCATATTTATGGTTTACACTATAAAAATAAGCATTGGGATGATTGGGGGGGGCTTCAGACCTTCGGCAGAATTAAAATGAGCCATTTTAATCTAGATTAATTCCAAGATTACAATGAAATTAATCTAGATAAAAATAATCTATGCCCACCCCTAATTATAATATATTTTTATATATTTTATATTTTTATATTTAAATTGCACATGTGCCATCATAAACTAAGTTGGCATTTAATGCAGCATGTATCAGTCATGTTGAACATGAATGGAGCTTCTGAAAGTTCTCAATGGGAAAATTTGACAGATATCTAGCGAAGACATTAAACATCCCTGGCAGTACAACTGGTTCGATATTTAATGATTTCCAATTGAAATACAAGGCACACAAGATTTCTCTCAGACTAATGATAGGTAAAGTAAGAGAGAATCCAGCAGTCACTTGAAAAGAGTTGCAGGATGACCTGAAAGCAGTAGGAACACAGAAATCAAGCATCCTCTGCTATATGACTAAAAATTAAAACAAAAATGTGCACACAAACATTTAGACAAGTCAGTTGCTATCTTTTATAATAATGTATTATGATAAAAAAAGAAAACTTTCTGGAAATAATCATGTTTGGAGAAAGAAGCTATGTGTGTATGATCCCCAAAACACCCCACTCTCCGGTGAGTATGGAAAAAAGCACTATGAAATGGTTTTGGAACATTAAACATCATCGCTGCCTGTGCTGGAGAAATGAAAGCGTCTGAATATTTGTTATCCTTTCATTGCTTTGTCTAGACTGTCAAATTGTGAATAACCTGGAGGATAAATTTAATAGCTACCTAATATTAACCTGTAACCTATATCTAAACCTACTTCTTATTGTAAATATATCTGCTTAGTCCCATTCTTATTAGTTGACTAATTTCTTTAACTATATTAGGTAACTTTTTCAAGCTCCTTTATACAAAAGGACAATCTTAAAAAGTGAAACCACAAGGGCTTCAGGCCAGCAAACATGGGTGGAGTGGTATTACAGCCTGTCAAGATATTCTTGTATGACTCTGTAATTGTTATTTAATCAGTATCCTTCCTTTTCCTGCATGACACTGTGCTGACGAATCCCCTTCCCTCCTTTTCTGCAGTCATTACCAGATAAGGAGGGAAAGAAATGTCTTTTCTACGTTAAGTGCTCAGACAAAAGTTTTGAGATCAGCGCTTCCGATAAAAAGAAGAAACAGGAATGGATTCAAGGTAACATGATTCGTGCCTCCTGATTCGCTTTATGATGTGTACAGGATTTCTATTCATTCACTATATGATATTGTTACATCAGCATCTAGTGAAGTGAAAGCATTGTCAAGGGACAAGCGTAGCTACTGTATTTTAACCCTTAAACACATATGAAGAAACTGCCATGAAAGTGTTCCATCTTCTTGATTTTGTAATGTTTTGAGATTTGTCCCTTAACTGTAAAAAATAGACAAAGCTTTGAATGATATCACAAGTTGCTAAAAGATGGAATTGATTGTGAAGTTGAATATATGGAAGTAATCTCTCTTTCTGTCTCTCTTTTCCACTATTTTCTCTTTGCTTTTCTTCCTGTGACTTACTATTCTTCCCTCTCCCTGCTTTGTCTCCCTCTCTCCATTTCTGTCTTTCACTCAGCCATTCAGACGTGTATCTCTCTGCTGAAGGTGGGGCGGCCGGCTCCGCATCGGGAGGCTCGGCAGAAACGGCGTGAGCTGCGGCAGAAGCAACAGGCTGAACAGGAACAGCTGGAGCTCAGGATGAGAGAGCTGCAGACTGCCAACGAGAACAAACAGAGAGAGCTGGAGGCCATGAGGAAGGTCTGTAAACGTCTCTGATAACATCATGTTTTCACCATGCTCTCGGCCCCTACACCAGCGGTTAACAGTTTTGCCAGAGTCCAGTTTCCTGCTATAACACACCAACTAAACCTGGTAATTAAAGGTGGGGTCAGGCTTTTCTTAATATTTGGCTAAATGTTACTCAAATTATTGACAGCTGTTGATAATGGAATGCACTCAGAAGATAAATCTGGCCTCTGTTGCTGCTGTAGGCTCTGTAAACTGTAACCGTTCAGCATATCCACTTGACTGTTAATATTGCATTCAGAATCAGAATCAGGAAGAATGTTGTTAAAACAGTGAAATTCCTTAAATTCACTGCACATGTTTCCACAGTTTTGTCATATAGCAAACAAATTCTAATAATACCCACGGCTGCAGCTGGTTAACTCCTCAATGAACCAACAAAGGGAAAAGAGCTAACATGCCTATTTCTGCCACTATCAATAGCTTCTCACTCCATGAAACAAACTTAAAATAGAATATGGCGGATCTAGAGCAGGGACAAGTGCAAACATTAGTGTCACTTTCTAACTTAAAGGGGACATATTATGCAAAACTCACTTTAGTTATAATAGGTCTATGGGCCTTACAAAACATGTTCATGAAGTTCTTTGCACAAAATCACTCTCACATAAAGAGATCTCAGCAGCTTTATTCTTCCCAGTTTCAGACCCTTTCAAAATGGGCCGTTTGGACGGAGGGCCCAGTATGTTCCATGAGTAGTTGAAGATCCGCAATTTTGTCTGCTAATTTTACGAGCATGGAAAAAAACGAGCACTGTGTCTACATGCAGAGGCAAATCACACCTGAAATGCTGTGTTGTTGACTGCAAAGGACAGACAAAGAAAACCGAAGAACTGCATGGCTTTTTCTTTCATTTTCGATGGTCATGTCCCAGTAACAATCAGTTTCGTTCCACCTTCAGTATTGTGCAGTTTAGCTAACACTGAGCATTCGTAAGGCTTCATGAGAACTACACAAGGATATTATGACTAATGACATAAACCTAAATAAACTCACAAATACTCATTCTAACAAGCATCAGCCATCATAAAGACTGCTTTCCTTTGTTCACCGCAGCCCATGTATTGACAACTGACAGCTGTTTGAATAAGCCTTTATAATTGTCTATACAGTCTTTGTAGTTGTTGCCATGAATGGTAATAGGTGAATTTTAAACAGTGTAATGTACGTTACAAGATCAGCATAAATACCAGAATGTACCCACCTCAGTCCGAGTTTTAAACGTGTAACCAAAAGAGGAACAGTGACTGTGACCACATTGACCAGTCACAAATGTATATTTCCACAGGAACTCTGTGGTTCTCTTTTGGGAGCTTTTGTTATTGGTAGATGCAAATTTAACTGAAACTTTCTACTTTCTACCCATCTCATTTATTTTTCATGATAGCAGAAGAAACTGATAGTTTTGCTAATTAGCTATTCATGAGAATTTAAATCACATTAGGGCCAGAGTGTGGTTTCAACCACTCGGGTAAGAGGGCAATTGATTTAGAGGGGGGGTGATGGGGGAGGGGTTGTGGGGGATGGGTGTGTTTCGCTGGCTTTCTTAACCCTACTTAACCAGTGTTTCCAGTCAGCTTTCCATTCAGAAACTGGAATTTAACAAGCTCTACTGGTTTAGATGGACAATCTGATCCAAAGTGGGCTTACAACTGTAAAACAAGCCAAATTAGTCAATATTCAAGATTCTAGATTTTTATTTGCCATTTACGCATGAGACCAGCAGTTCATGCATGTTGGAATTCTTGTGCAAAGCTCTCTGAGTCAGGTTACATTTTTTTGATAGGTAGAAAAGACAGGAAAATAACGCAGAGAATAGAGCAATCTACTAGTAGTATACTAAGTGATTAGAAATATGAACTTTAGTTTCCAGTTAGTACACATTTGGCTGCGGCATTAGATGTTGACTAATGTGTATCCAGTTAAGAGTTCTGGAACTTGCAGCTATCCAGACAAAGCAGATCTGTCAGATGTGCAGACTCTAAACTTTGCACTGATACTGCATTCACATTTGTAAGTAGAAGAGAAGATACTGTTTCGCAGAATGAATAAGAAGAACTATTTTAATGCAATTCTTATTTTTGTCATTGCTTACTAGGAACACAAACAGAAAAGGTTTGCATACTGTGTGTAAATATAATCGTGTAACTCTGAATTATTCACATGTTGATGATTAATTTTCCAGTTACATTTGAATAGCGTCCAGAAGTGAACATAAAGACTCTCGTTGGGATTAATATGGACAGATTCTAACTTATCGACGGTAAATTGTCTTCAGGGTTGTTGTTCAGTTTTTGGTTGACTCAGGGAAGTTAGCTCACAATGACTGACTGTATTATACAATCCTTTTACTAATCTAAGACAGACTGTCTTGAGTACAACAAGTAACACATGCGTTATACAGTATTTCTCAGTACTACTGAGTAGCACTGTGGTAGTGTGCAGGCAGTGTGAAGAGGCAGCAATCACTGGAGCTCCTGTAACAACAGCCTCTCTTTGTGTGACCCCTGAGCCGGAGTGTGAATGGAAAACAATCTACCATTGATGAGTCACTCCCTGCCCCACTCAGCCCTACAGAGAGCAGGACAATAAGCGCAACAGGAGATAGCTAGCTTTGCTCGTTCCAGTCCTGCCGAGCTCCCGCTGAGACACAATAACCTGTGTGTCACCTCTCCAACCTGAGGCATCTCACACTGCAACACTCACATGTTCAGTCACACCCTAACATATGCTGTAAAAGGCAAAAAAATAGGCACAGGCAGTGGTTAAGACAAGGCATTATTATTAGTAAAGATAATTGAGCCACTTATACACACATTATATTAACTACCCTGTGAGAGAGAGGGCAATGTGATTACAGTGGCTTTGTGTTGAGAAGTGTCACCCTTTTACAATGTTTGGAGACACTTTGCTTTCTTTTGAATTGTTTGAGCAACGTTTGATTTTTAGCCTTTTGCTTACTTTTTCAGTTTATACTTTAGACATAAGTAAGACATCATAATTGATAAAGGTTCTGTAAATATAAAGTGTAAAATATAAAGGCTCTTTACTGCTACTGATTATTGATATATTAGATACATTTTTGCAACCCTCAACCCTAAGCTGACCAGAGCACCAGAATCCCTCTCCAGCTTCAAGAACCTCCTCTAGAGACTCTAGATTTATTCAGAGAGCATTTCCTCTACTAATGCATTTTTCCTGTATAAAGATTTAGCGCTATTGTGAGTCTGCTAAAAGAACGTGATGTAATGTAACTTCATGTTCCACTGAGGGTCTTCTTTGGTTGCATCTAAACAGGGATTTGACAGTTTCCAGACAAAAAAGAACAAAAAATGAATCCTTTATCTTTTAAGCACCTGAAAGTGCTTTTCATTGATGCCACATTCATGTCCCTTAGTAGAAGAGGAGATGTATAATTTAAATTAGTTATTTTTTGCAGAAAGAAAACATTATTTACATTTTATCCTTAGTTTTGTCATTGCTTACTTTGAACACAAACAGAAAAGGGTTGCATGCTGTAGCACCTTGAGATTTGAGTGCTGATATCACAACAAAATCCTGTTTTTGAGGGCGGGGTATTATTCCAAAGAAAGTGCTTTGTTAAGTTGTTTCTTCAGGGGTTTTTTTGCAGAGAAAAAATTTACAAAATGTAAAAAAATTTAAAAAGCCTTTAAAATGAAATGCTAGGTATCTCCTTGAGGGCAGTTTATGTGTTGGTTAAAAAGTTAATGGTACAGAGTTACCTGTTTACTGTGATCTCTAGTAGCAGAGTTCCCTGTGACTTTAGGAGTTTGGTGCTTGTTGTTTTTTTCTCTTACAAAAAGTATGTAGGGCAGGAAGGACTCTGTGTAGAGCAGGAAGGTCTCTTATGGGTTAAGTGTGTTGGGTTTAAAGGGTTTTCCTGCAGTGTCCAGGTTTATTGCTGGCCGAGTTCTCTGTTCCATGCTGCTTTATTACTGTCTGGCTTTTCCTCTGCTCATAGCTAATGACCATCACCGCTGTGCTACGTGCTCAGTAAAGATCTTATGATCATGTCTGAGGGCCAGACTGGACTTTGTTGAGGCCTACTAAAGGAGAGTTTTGTGGTTTCATTTTGCTCCATTCTATCTTAGTTTGTCTTCATGGCATGTGTACATTTGTACTTCATTTGCAAATTGTCTTCCTTTGTACATGTCATTTGAATTGGACAAATGGCTTAGAAATCTTCTAAATCTTCTAAATAACAAAACCAGATTTCTGAACGCTTGTTTATGCTCACTGCCATTTTTGTCTTGAAGATTTTAGAGACCAACTTCAGGGATGCTCACAAACTTTACAGAGAAGTGTTTAGCCGAGGGGGAAAAATATACTGGGAAATCACTTTATATTTTTGTATACTATATATGTATTGATATAAAAAAATTTAAGTTGTATTAAGAGAAGAGTTTGAAATTATTATAATAATACATTAGTGCTATTTGTGTCTTTTACATGAATCTATTAATTAAAGGAAAGCAGTAATGGCACAGCTGCTACCTCATTGTACACATTTATTTATTGCTTAGTTAATAATTTTAACTATGCGCTTAGCATAGTTTGTGCATGGTAATGTACCATGTGACTTCAAATAAAAAATTTTATGTACATGTACATGTCAGTAACTCAACACTATATGAGAATGGTTATCATTATCTCCCTTACTCTGAACAGAAACTGGAGGAAGCAGCAGCTAACGTAGCCGAGGAGGAGCGCAGACGTCTGCAGACTCAGAATGAGCTGGAGGACCTTTACAGAGCTGAAATGGAGAAGGAAAAAATGGTATTAATTCATTCTTACACTCATTTTGTCAAATGAAACTAAAGAATATTAAACAATAAGGAGCTTTGGGTTACTGTGGTTTTACCATGGTTTCCATAAAATATTGTTAGTTTTTATAATATTATAACACACTAATTTTCAATAAATAGCTAATTTCTTATTAATAGTAATAACCGTAAAGTATCATTCAAATCGCTGTACAGCCATATATTTTGTTAACAGTAGACTATGGTTGCTAAATAAAATATCAGTCTCTACCTGTCTACCTGTCTAATTCTTCGATTTTTAATAGCTTGGTAGTAATTCAGAATTCAATGGATCAGTGAGGTCCTATCTGTATCTTCTGAATATTTTATATCAGTTTTCACCATGGCTTATTATTTTAGAACTGGAACTGTATTTTATAAGCTGTATTCTTCTGGGTAAAGCCTTGTTTCATAGTACTTTGAGAGTGGAAATATCTCTTTGGAAATGTGCATTCTTAGTCAGAAAACCAATCTTGGTGACCTCACATCCTCATTGTGGCACATACACCAATGGCATGTTTGGTGACTTAAGCCTTGTTCATCCTTATTTGTCGTGTTTCAGGAAGTTAATGCTAATGTAACTTCTGTTTTCTGCTGTTTTTCTCTGAACGTGGAAGAACCCACAGATACTTACATCTCAGTATGAACTAAAAACATACGCATGCACACAAAACATAGTGCAATCCATTAGTATATATTAGTATAGTGAGCCACAGCGAAACATCATATATATGTGGTGTTTTGCTGTGGCTCTTTGGACTTGATGTGAAATAATAAATATGAGATTAAAGTGCAGAATCTCCTGTTGTTTTTGTCATGAATAGAGTGATGAGGAAGAGTGAGAGGGTTGTGTTGTGGGGGAGTTTTTCATAATGACAAAGTGATCATCTCTGTTGAACTGCTGTTGAAAAGTTGTGGTCCCTTGTTGTCTGTCAGGACACTTATTTCTTAATGATAAACCAAACAAATGTTTAACTTTATTACACTTTACAGGCCCTCTAGTGGCCGTTCCACTGGCACATTACAACTTGTTGATTTTTTAAAAAATATGGGGCAGTTGGTGGCCTAGTGGTTAGGGCATTCGCCCTGCGACCAGAAAGTCCGGGTCCGATTCCCAAGACCGCTAGGCACCTCTGAGGTACCCTGAGCAAGGTACCGTCCCCGCGCACTGCTCCTCGGGTGCTGTGTTCGTAGCTGCCCCCTGCTTCACTTGGTGAATGGGTTAAATGCAGAGGTTGAATTTCATGCTGTTCACACTGTGTGCTGTGGTGTGTTCATGTATGACAAATGGTCACTTTCACATTTAAACATAAGTTAATTATTAAAAAGATGATCAAAATGGCTCAAATTGCCCTGATGGCAGTGAAAAATTGTGTTTTGGTTTATTTTAATTATTTGTACAGTTTATGTCTTGGATTAGGTGTGTCAGTCAGTAGTTGCTCTGTTCATTTCTGTGTTCATCCCAGGTACGGTTACAGATGGAGGAGCAGGTGGCACAGAAGGACAGTGAGCTGGAGCAGTATCTGCAGCGTGTACGAGAACTGGAGGATATGTACAATCGCCTGGAGGATGCACTAGAGGACGAAAGGCAGGCCAGACAGGACGAAGAAACCGTGCGTAAACTCCAGGCCAGGTACACACAAACACACACACACACACTCTCTCTCACTCTCTCACTCTCACTCTCACTCTCTCTCTCTCTCTCTCTCTCTCTCTCATATATTCATTATACACTTAACCACAAAGTACATAGAACACTTCTGTTTACATAGCACATTTGTAACCATCATTGAGTAAAAGTGATACAAACAAATAAAATCAAAGTGCTTTTATCAACTAAGAGTGCTACATACACTAAAAAGCATGTAGTGAAACATGACAAATGTGGGTCAAAACACAAGGATGGACCATGTGGTCATTTTTGATGGTGACAGTAATGTAGTAGACGTTGGAACACGAGGAGTTGAAATGGTGTGATTGCTGGCTGATGTGTGCGGTTCCTGTTCCCTGTCTCACCCCACACAAGCCTTCCCTTATCCTGCCTTTGTGCTGACCTTTTACCAGCTCAGCACTTTCAAACCCACACTGTGTGTCCTTTCCCTTTACGTCTTGATCTGTTACTATTATCTATATATTCTATATACTCTACAGGTCAAAAGTATGGAAGCAGCCAGTCATTTTTAAATCACAAATGTAAACACTGTTAGTTTAAAAATGAGTTTCAAAATCATTCGCGTACCAGCCAGTACATTCAAATGGCACTGCGAAAACAACCCTTTTTGAATTCACTTTCCAGCATTTAAAGATTTACATATGTCCACCTATTGAGCCTACAACAGTTTAGCTCAGCTCACTTGCTACAGGGCAGCTAGTTTAAACAATGAGTTAAATACATCAGTCATAAAGGCACAGCAACAGCAAAAGTCTCTTTAATTCTGAGACACAAAAAGAGGCTGGAAAACGGTTATGGAAAAACGTGTTATGATGAATTAAACTATACAAATGTCATAAGTGGATCTCAGTGATATGGCCCTTTTAAGAAATCTTTCTATTCCTAAACAAATTTCTATGGCTTTTAATAATGCATTCTTACTCTAAAAATTATGTGGAAAACAGCATGAACAGGTCTTTGG
The DNA here is from genome assembly GCA_037974605.1 of Nannopetersius ansorgii. NCBI lineage: Eukaryota > Metazoa > Chordata > Actinopteri > Characiformes > Alestidae > Nannopetersius > Nannopetersius ansorgii. The sequence goes on from JBBPDE010190408.1 coordinate 10,917, forward strand.
AATTGATTCCTTACATTTACTAGAGTGTGATTATTTACAAATATCAAATTTAACGCACCTGATTCAGTTCACCTAGCTGCGTAAACTGTAAGTATTTATTCATATCGAATATTCTCTCTTCAAAATGAATCAAACCAGGCATTACATTACATTACATGGCTGATGGTTTTATCCAAAGCGACTTACATTAAGAGGAAACACTCAAGTTTTAGGACAGTGTGACAACCAGAGTCCGGAGAGTTCTATGTGCTAAATCTTTATGTAAGAGTAATGCAAGAAGATGCATTAGAAGAGGAGATGCTACCTGAACAGATGAGTATTTAGGAGGTGTTTGAAGCTGGAGAGGGATTCTGCTGCTCTTCAGTGGGGAACCACAAACAAGAAGAGTTTGGACTGCCTTGTGTGTAGGGATGGCAGAGCCAGATGCTGTTCCTTAGAGGAGCAGAGGGAGTGAGTAGGAACATAAAGCTAAATGATAGGGTTTAAGTAGCTGAGACCCAGATGTCACTCTGTAGGCAAGAGTCAGTGACTTGAACTTAATTCAGGCAGGCAGTGTAGGTCACTCAGCAGTGGGGTGACGTCGACCAACTGAGGTGCTGCTTTCTGAACCAGCTGTAAGTGTCTTGCCATGCCAGCTGGAAGACCCGCTAGGAGGGCTTTGCAGTATTTGAGTGGAGATGTTAAATGTTAATTAAAAGCAAAATATCTTCTGATAAAGGTTTCTGAAGTGTCTATTTTGTGGTACAGGCTCCTGGAGGAGGAGGCAGCGAAGCGTGCTGAGCTGGAGCAGATCCACTTGCGGCAGCAGCAGGCCATTTCACAGACGCAAGCTGAAAAGGAGGAGCTGGAGCGAGAGCGGCTGGCTAAGGAGGGCGCCCTGCAGGCCGCCATGCAGCAGTTGCAACAGCTGGAGAGTGAAAGGCAGGGGGCACTGGAGCAGTATGAGGTACTACACATGCTTTTGGTTCTATGTGTCTTTGAGTATTTCCATAGTGTATTTCTGACTTGTAGTACAGGTAGAGCGCTCACAGTGTAAAATTAAGTGTTGTGCAGTGGACTATTAATAACTGGATGATGTACTAGACCCAAAAAAAGTGAAGTGAGGGTGAAGTGAATTGAAGCATGGAATGTTGCACACTACCACAACTAGTAGAAGGGGAGGAGCCAGGGAAGACCAGTGCTGTCGGATGACTTTGGGCATCAATATCTGCATTTTTTAGATAAGCAGAAGGTAAACGAGGGCTTTGGTGATATCACGCACTGCACAGTAATTTGACATTTCAATTTAGTGCAAAATGTTAGTTTTTTAAATTAAGATATTATACTACAGAAGTTTCTATAGAAAGAAGCATGTGATATAGTGTGAGAATGCAGTGCATAGTGGACAAATTGAGATAAATACATGCATTGCAATATATATGACAGTCTTTTTCAATAGTAAGTTAAAAGTAAACATTTTTGATAATAAGTCCACATTTTATGGTTAAACATCAGCAGACCCAGAGTAAACACTGAGCTGTGTTTATAATAATAAAACACAATTAGCACTGCAGTTCAAGTTTAAGCAGTGTCCCTGAAACACCCTACAGAATGAACTTGATTGTTGATTTACAGTGCCCTCTACTGTCCTGATTTAGTGATACATGGCCAGAGTCTGACTGCATGGCTGCCTGATAGTATTAATTCTGTGTTTATTATCTTGTACAGGAAGTAATGAAAAAATTAGAGGACGCTGCCAATAATACAAGAAGTTGGAAAGACAAAGTGGCCCAACATGAAGGACTTATACGTCTTATACAGCCTGGTAATGAGCACACTACTGTCTCGCTTTAGTTTACTCTATCTTCTTCACTGCAGTTCTGTTATACATAATACTGAAACGTGAGATGTAATGAAGTGCAATAACTTGTTCTGTGTACTTGAGAGCAGTATGCAAAGTTTGCTTGATTTTTTTCCTTCACTAAAAACTTTGGAAAGTTACTACATTTCATAACCAAACATATGTGCTAACTACTATAATTCAATATAATTACTTTAATATGAATATTATTTTTGTAAATGATAAGACATTTTCCATCTGATACCTTCCAGAAGTTGATTAAGCACCAAAGTAAACTGTAAAGCATTGTTTCTTAGCCCAGAGCTTGGGTCCCACCATTGCGTTGTCCAATGAATAATGTTTTGACAGACATTTATTTGGACATCTCTCCATTTTAGCTGCGATTGGCTGTTTGTACACATACATGCAAACAGTCAATATCTTAGATCAGGGGTGTCAAACTCCCATTTTTGTCCTGCATAGTTTGATTGTTCTCCTACTGGCAATTAACTGGCAAGCTGAAGCAGGTGTTTCTGAGCAGGGAAATCACTAACATGCACCAGGACTGGAGTTTGACTCCCGTGTCTTAGATTAAAATGAGAAGAAGAGAAAATCAGGATCAGGTAGCAAAAGAAGTGATTAAATCAGTTTTCTGCATTGTGAAGATGGCCTCTAAAACTCAAGTAATGTTCAACAGAGCATACACTGTTTTTTTTTTACACTTTAAATAAATGAAAGGTTACATACTTTAACATTAACCAGAGTGTTTGTTAATATTTGTACTTTTACTTGACTTAGAAGTTTGTGTTCATCTGCCTTCACTGATTATTAACGTATTCATGCCTGGTTGTGTGTGTGTGTGTGTGTTTAGGCTCAAAGGCCCCACAAAAGATCACAAACTGGGGACCTGCAGCTTTCACCGAGGCAGAGTTGAGCCTGAGAGAGAAAGACTGGCAGGAAAAGAGAAACAGGCCCTCTCAGACCCAGTGAGGCTCCATTAGTGTTCGCCCAGCATTATTGAACCAACGTTTCTGTACATATAACCACTACTGAAGTGGATACGCTGCCTACGTGGGCTCCGTGTCTGACTCCACTCAAAGGGACCTGTGAGACGGCCTGTGTGACCGCATAGTAGAGTCTAACCACATGCTGTCTGTTCTCATTTCAGTTACACTGTAACATTCCAGGGCATTATTTCACTTTGATGGCTGTTTTGAAGGGATTTTTTACCTTTGAAAGTACCACATTTTATATGAATATGTTTAGATGTATTTTCTGCCAAAGCGATGACAGATTTTCCAGAAAAGTCATAAATTGAGTCAGTCTTTGTTCAATTTAAACATGAAAAATACTTAATTGTCCATGTAACTACAAATAAAACATCCCAATGAAAGTGCCTAACTGATAACCTTCTTGTGGCCTTTAATTTAGTGTTGCTTAGAATCAGAGTAAAATCATGCAGAAGTAGTAAAATACCCTTTTATTGCAGTAAAGTATTGTTTAAGTGAATTACATACTTTTAAACATACTGTGTAGATATTTCTTTTGTAATTTGTGTAGAATAGAGTTTTAGACTGGATCAAAACAAAACCCTGTGTGGAGGCCAGTCTGGTTCCTGGAGACAAAACCACAGTATTGATACCAGAGAGGTTTCATTAACCAGAATTTCTTTTTATCAACATGTTTTTTGAGATGTCTCACCAGGATGGTGTCTGTGTGCATCCAACTAACAGTATAATGTCCAGACTTCAGTAATTTGTTCATGAAGACTCAATAAAACTACAGATCAATCTTTTTATGTTTGCTTCTTCATGGTTAAGTACCACAAAGAAGTAGCTTAAACATGTTTCAAAGGTTATTAAAGTTGCAAGTTCTGACATTTTTGGCAAGAAACACCTAGGAGTTGCCTAAACTTATAAATAAGTGAAGTTTTTTTAAATTGTGAAATTATGACTCAAATAAAAGCAAAAGTTAAGAACAACTAGAATAGAAGTAGAAAAGCCATAAGCTAATGTACTTCAGCTGAACTCTTTACTACTTGAAGTTGGAATTTGTTACATTTACGGCATTTAGCTGACGCTTTTTGTCCAAAGCGACTTTCATCCTCTAACTACAAGGGACAGTCTTCCTGGAGCAACTTAGGGTTAAGGGTCTTGCTCAGGAACCCAATGGTGGTGCTGAAGGTAGGATTCGAACCCATGACCTCTTGGTCCAGAGGCAAGTATCCTACCCACTGAGCTACTTCTACTTCCTACCCTCTGTTCTTCTTCTTGATGCACTTCCAGTCTGAATTAAAAACACTTAAAAACACTCAAGTCTAATATATGACCAAATGCAAAGCAGGACAATGCTGTCGCTGACGTAATAGAACACATACAGGTTTATTTTAGTAATAACTTTTGAAAACAGTAAGGAAAATCTAAACACATAAGTAAAGGAGTAACTGTAACTGGTTGCTGTCCACTTCTGTTCTAACATGTTTAATGTATCTAATCATGGTTGTTAGAAGCCATTTTTGATTAGTACTGGAATTAATGCTGTAAAAATGCATTGATGTTTCATGATGTGTAGATTTGAAGGTGCTTCTGGAGTCTGGAATGCTATAACCACAAAAATATTCAATAAAGTATGCTCTCATTTTGTGGCCAAAATAATCAAACATAATCATAAGAAATGTTGCGATGTTTCATATTACACTGCTGTCATTCAAAGTGTATTTTTTAATCAAAATGAATTGTTTGGGATTTTGATGAAATTTGAGAATGCAGTAATTTACAAGAAAAATAAATTAATCATTTCATTACAGATTAACCTGATTAGGGAATCATTTAAATGGTACATTCTGACATTTCTGTGTAATAATATTACATGCATTAATTATACTTATTATTTCTCGCACCAAAAAATCTCCTCAAAATTAAACAACATAAACAATGGAAACGCAGCTGCCTCTAAATGTGGCATGCAAAAGCTTCCCTTGTTTGCAGTGAGATACTTTTACTGTAATGCATTTTAATCAAAACGTCTTCATGTTCTTTGTCAAGTCCCTTAGAACATTTAAAAAAAATATTTAGTGGCGTGGTGGCTCCTGCAGTGTGTCTTGTGATAGCTCCTCTAGCGTTCTGAGTGGCAGGTCTGGTGACTCTTTCCTGTGACAGCTTGAATTTCAGGTCTGGTGACAGGTCATGCGGCTTGTTGAGGAGTGGGTCTCGTGACGGCTCGAGTGATGGGTCCTGTGGGTCCTGTGTCTAGTTGTTAGGGAGTTGCCCATGCATTCAGAAGGTCATGTGTCCTAGGGCTGCTAGTGACATCACTGAGATACCCTTGAGCGAGGAACTGTCTCCACACAGACACCATGTTGGTGGCTGCCCCCTGCTTCACTTGGTGAATGGGTTAAATGCAGAGAAAGAATTTTACACTGTTCACTCTGTGCTGTGCTGTGTTGTGTTCACATGTTACAATAATGGGCCACTTTACTTTGCCAGAACACACCTGCACCTCCAAACATTCTGCAACAAACACAGGCTTGAATTATTCATATAGTAAAATGCCAGAATTGTTTTGTTCTTCCACATGATGGTGCTGAAAGAGTGGCTGGATACTTTTGTGCAGTGATTTTCAACCACCTAGGTTTTCGGCCTGTGACGGTACTGCTAAAGGGCCAATGTGTGACTTTTAAAAAATGTATTCCTTCATTTATTCATTCATTTGGCACCAGGGTTTGGGATACTGGTGATGAAGCCTATCCAAGGACTCATAGGAAAGATGGATAAACACCTTGGACATGAAACCAGTCCATTACAGAGCAGACACTCACAAGAAGTCACAACTTGTACAACTCGGCATTTCCAATTCCACTGATGTACATGCCTTTGGCCTGAGGGAGGAAATCAGAGCTCCCAGTGGAAACTCAAACAGATAAGGGGAGAACATGCTAACTGCAGAGGAGGGACCCTGATTACTCCAGCTGGAACCTCGACCTTCAGTGCCACCCACACATTTGTACATCTCCAAAAAAGTTGCAACACTATCCAAAAATGCAATATAAACTACAATCTGTAATTTGGTAATTCTATTGAACCATTATTTAACAGGCAACAGGACAGATATTCAGGGTTTTTGCTAACAAAAACTAATTTACAAACTGATGGCTGCAATACAGCCCAAAAAAGTTGGGACAGAGGCAAGTTTACCACTGGCTCACATCCAGTTTTCTTTATATTACACTTTTTAATCATGAAGCAACTAAAGAATTGTTGCGGTTTTGCAAGTGGAATTTTTTCCTATTCTTCTTGTATACAAGACTTGAGCTGCTCAGTCTGTGGTCACTGTTGTCTGATTCTCTTCTCCATGATGCACCAGATATTTTCAATAGGAGACCGATCGGAACTGCAGGCAGGCGAGTCAGCACATGCAGTCTAGGTCTACGAAGCCACACTTTTGTAATTTGTGCAGAATAAGGCCTGGCATTCCATGTACTGCTTAAATCTACATGGAGTTCCTGGGAAAATACGTTGTGTTGATGGGAGCAAATGTTTCTATAAAGTTCCAGTATTGATGCATTGACGCACCCTCATACCATCACAGATGCTGGTTTTGCACGATTCATTGATTTTTGCACGTTTAATTGAAGTTGCTGAATATTGGCAGGAACTGGAACACACTGTCGTATTCGCCGATTCAGAGCATCCCAAACATGCTCAATGGGTGGCATGTCCGGTGAGCAGTGTTGGGTACGTACCTTTAAAAAAGTAATTAGTTGTAGTTACTAGTTACTTCTCACAAATAGCAACTGAGTTAGTAACTGAGTTACATCATTATAAAAGTAACTAATTACCAGGCAACGTAACTATTGCGTTACTAAAAAAAATCTATAAATATTGTGACGACCGTGAGAAGAACCAAGCTGCAGGCAGTGGTTACAGTTCTTTTTCTTTTTATTTTGACGCTCTCCTCCAACACAGCATCCACTCAGATACATCTCCCAACTCCAACCACCTAAACCACCCCGCCCTTTCCCTTATATACACCCCCAGAAAACGCGCGAGTTGCCCCACGCGGGCCGCCGCGCCCCCCTTAACCGCTAAACCTCCCGCCAAAAACTCACACATACCCCTCGTGTCCTTCACGTGTTCCTCGTGCACGCCACAATATAAAACATTCTACACTAATCTACAGTATTTTAATGTTGTTGTGGGACAACGTGAGAGACAACTATCAAATTCAACATTTTTGCTTTTCACCTCAGCGAGGGAAAAGTTCACTACTCTGAACCCGCACTGCTCTGCCTCTGATTGGCAAACAATGGAAATGTACTCAATCTAAGCCAATCATCGCGTTCTCAGTTACACCACGTGTTTACAGACACACGAATCATTATCACTGGTTATGTGTCCCGCCCTGGCCCCGAACACACACACACACCCCCCAGAGGAAGAGAGGTCCTATGCTTGAGAGATACGCTGCTCACATGAAAACCACTTCAGTGTTCTCAGTTATAGAAACGCGCATTTTATTGTCAGTATCAGGAACAGTGTTGTAACGGGGGAAACTCGTTCGTTCGATTACTCGTTACTGAAAAAAGTATCGCCGTTTATTTATAGCGCCGTTATTCCCATCACTGCAGGGGAGTATGCTGGCCATGCAAGAACTGGGCTGTTTTAGCTTCCAGGAATTGTGTACAGATCCTTGCTATATGGGTCGTTGGGGATGAATTGCACAACAGTGGGCCTCAGGATCTCGTCACGGTATCTTTGTGCATTCAAAATGCCATCAATAAAATGCACCTGTGTTCGCTGTCCATAACATACATCTACCCATACCATAACCTCCCCGCCACCATGGGCCACTCGATCCACAACGTTGACGTCAGAAACCACTCACCCACACAGTGGCACACATGCTGTCTGCCATCTGCCCTGAACAGTGAAAGCCACGACTCATCCATGAACAGAACGCCTCTCCAATGTGCCAGATGCCC
>JBBPDE010190426.1:0-18706 GCA_037974605.1 Nannopetersius ansorgii
GCACGCGGGCCCCGAGCGGGACCACCCACGCGACTCTGCTCAGCGAGGACCCCAGCGACCTCACGTGTCCTACTCGTGCCTGCCTTTTTATAGCCAGCCCCGTGAGTAGACCGACCTATCAGCCTTGCGCTGGAAAGCCACCGGAAAGAATTGGGGAGGTTTTAAACCGCCCCAATTCTGTCCCGCTACACTCTTATCCAGAGCAACGTGCATAAGTGCTTAAATAGTCCACATCTGTTCTTCATACTTGTATTCTTCACACTCTGTCAGAAAGATTAACACACATATAAAGAAAACAGTTAAGACGATAAGTGCCTGAGGGTTTTATATAGGAAATGATGAATAAGACATAAGCGAGAGGACTGGTTAGTCACCAAGGTGTCCCTTGAAGAGGCCTTTAGTGATGCTGAAAACAAGCTGAAAAGACTGAAAAAAGTGTTGATGCATGTCTTCCTCTTTTTTTGAGATTTCAAGATGCTTAAAGAGGATGAGAAACGACACATTGCTTGATCAGTGCTGATAAGTAAGGAGGTGGCAGTTCGTTCTTCACCTTGGCCTGCGAGTGTTAAGTCTTTGAATTTATTGCAAGCGGCCACAGGGAGCCAGTGAGAGAATTAAGGAACTCGCAGCTGCATTCTGAATTGGCTGGGATGGTCTCATTACCTTCAGCGGGAGTCCAGTCAGTAGAGAGCTACACTAATCCAGTTTATTGTGGAAGATAACTGCATAAACATGCAAAAACACACTGAATAAAACAACCCATTTACGAGTGGACTAGGCCTAAGGCTTTGCATGTGGATTTAGCACTGCTTTATTTTGCATGTGCCAAAGTAGAAAAAAGGTGAAGGTTAATTACTTGGTTACAGCAAACTTTGAGACCCATAAAATGTTTCGATAATGAGAGTTTTTGGATAGTTTAAATTATGTGGGTAAAATAACCTTGTTATTAATAACCTCTATTATATTTTATCTCATCCCAAACTGAAAGTCTCCAGTCTTTGTGGTTTTGGTTAGTGTTGTCTGGCAAATTATTCCATTACACAACATCGTCTGTGCTTGAGTCTGTGTGTGCTTTTATGTGCATTCAGTAATATTTGAGTTGGGTTTTTGTAATTCGTTTTTCTATCTTTGAAATTACGTCATTTGACACTGTTACGCACAACAGTCATGTTAACAAGCAAGTGCTAGGCAACCAGTGCTCAGACATTAAATACATGCCCGCCTCATCTCGTCTCCTCTGATACCATGAGTACTCTGGTTCTTTTTCTCTGTTTATATACAGAGGTATATACGCAGGTTCCTGGTGGGAATCTCTACTCTCTGCTGAAAGCGTTCTCAGAATACTTGCTTGGTTTACCAACTCTCATGTGCTTAAGACTGTTGTTCATACACCACGCTACACTGGGCAAACAGTTGGCCAGGTTTGTGTCAGACACTGTGGACTTTGTGATGCCCTCCATTTTGAAAACAAAGTCCATGATTGCACAAATTATGCTTGATTTTGAAGTCTTTATTTCTGTCCCCTACAGTGGACAAGAATGAACAGGTGTATGATGCTATTATGCCAAAATATGTCATCTTATTTTACACAATTAATATACATATAAAAAGATAGAAAATTAAATATATTTGGATATTTCTTGCTTTTATAAATACAGTGAATACAAAATGATTGCAAATTATTTATTGCTTCATAATATCAAAATAAATAATCTCCATCAATGCACAATGCATAAATATTTAAATAAAAAAAAAATTAATAAATATTTAAAATGTCAAATCATTCAACAAAGGAATTATGGGAGATACAAAAATATATAAATACTTTTTTTTACTGGATGTAAAGTTTGCAGCTTCATTTGTGTGTACAAATGCATGTAAACAGAACAGCTTCTTTCTGGTGTGAACGTGAATCCTCAGACTGTGGTTGTCGATGTGGGTTGGAAGTCCAGTAAAGGAAATGCTGAATGCATTTGTTCTTCTTTTTCTTCACACGGTTTGCCCTCCTGTTTAGAGGAAACAGTCAGATTTAATAAGTTCCCGGCAGAAGCTTCATAGATGTTCATGCATTCCTTAATCAACATCCAGCTAAATATCTGTTAAATACTAAGACTTGGGTTAAATGTTAAAGCTTCTAATAAATGTAATCCTAAACCTAAACCTAACCCCAACCATAATAACTTCAAGACTAAATTCATACTTAATCCCAATCCTAAAAGCTAACCTCAGGCTAATCTTAATGATGCTGCTGATCTCTGATTGACCAGGTTGTTTGTTAATAATGAAATGACCTGTGGGTCTATTTGGGTCGATCTTTTGACCATGTGTTCTGAATCAGAACTCACCTTTTCTAACTTTGCCAGTGTGGCCTTGAGCCATTTGGCCTTTACACTGACACAGTACTGTTTTTTCTCTGTAGCCAACCTAAGCAGATGAAGACAGTGAAAGTGAAAAAAAAGTTCTGCTGTTCAATTTACTGTTTAATCAAATATGTATTGATGAACATCTATACAACAGAGCTTCAGACAAACAGAGACGATTAATGGCAAAAACAATGTCAGCTTACACATATGCCTCCAAACACTTTCCGTTTGGGCGGAGGTGTGCGCATTTTTCAATTTTGCCTTTTACACGTGCAGGGGAGCTGCTGTAACAGCATGTGCTCTTCTTGATGTCACCACTGAACACTACAGAACATGAAATATTAAGAGAGTCTAAATAATCACTGTTATAGAAGAAAATAACGTGATACACTTTCAGTGTAAGAGATAATATCCTGGGTATCTAGACAGGGGTGGTACCCCTTGCATCACTTTGATAATATCTTCAGTTAGTGAACACCAGTACTTTAAGACTATTATGGTACCACTGTGGGTTTGTTCACACTGTTTTTTCCTTAATAAACAGAAATGTTCAGAAGTGCTGCCGAGCCAATCCATGCATTTATACAACTCCACGTAAGTGTTATTTATAATGTCTCACTGCACAGAGAAATGTTTGTTTTTGACTGACCAAAGACGTATTTCCTATATTTAACTGTCCTAAGAACTTATTTCACATGACTGTATGATTAGCACTTACCTCCTACAACACAGGAAGACAGAAACACCACTGTACAAAAGAGACAGAACATTTGACGAGAGGTCAGAGAGAGATGCATTGTTGCTGGTGAGGTCTGGAGGACTGGAGACTGTAGGAGCGTTCCTGTTCTTCCCTTATACTGAACTCCTTCATACACCGCACCTATATATTCAATCAGGAATGGGGAAGTTTGTCTCATGAATAGCATCATGGGAATAAATTGCAAATATCACTGAGTTATGACACATTTCAAACTGCTTGACTGCTTAATCACAGATCTAAATTCTTTCTCAGTGGTCAGCGGTCTCCCGTGGGGTTTGAGGCGCAGACGCAGAATTTTACGGACAACACCAACGTCACAAAACAGCTTGATGGCCAAAACTCTAACAAACACCAAAAACTAGGAACACAGGAACACAGTCTGGGGACGGTGAAAGGTATCATGAGGGATATTATAAGGGTTGACAGACAAGCAAGAACACAGGAACCTAAATACAAAACAGATGAAGGACAAGAACGAATGACTAAACACTATCACTTTGGCACAAACACACAACAGCTGAAGCCTAGTGGTTGCACTCCAGCTAATCCATGCATTTATACATTTCCTGTTAAACTTCTTTCAGGTACACAACTGGAACACTATAGTATCTCTGTGGGTTTATTGTTTCTTGATGCACACAAATGTTACTGTATATCGCTTTTAATAACAGAAGTGTTGTACTCCAGCAAATCCATGCATTTATATAATATTTATACAAAGTTCTCACTACACAGAGAAATATCTGTTTTTGGCTGACCAAAGACATATTACCTGTATTTAATACTGTCCTAAGAACTTATTTCCCAAGAAATTATGTCCTAAGAACTACAAAACTGGAGGACTGGAGACTGTAGGAGTGTTCCTGTTCTCGTACTGAACTCCTTCACACACCGCACCTATATATTCAATCAGGAATGGGGTAGTCTGTCTCATGAGTAGCATCACTGGAATAAATTGCAAACATCTCTGTGAGTTATGACACATTTCAAACTGCTTGACTGCTTAATCACAGATCGAAACTCTTGATCCATGGTCAATGTGCTTCACAGAATGGAAAATATAGTAAAAATAAATATAATGAAAGTGATAGAAGAAGGTAAAAGAGCATTAAATGTCCAGCAAAAGTGCAAATATTTAAGAGAAGGCAGAGGAGAATAGTGCTGTTTTAGCAGCTTTTTAAAGCTGGTGCAGATCTGATAATAATGGGCAGCTTGGTCCAGCAGCGAGCTGCATAGTGACTAAATGCCATTTCACCAGGTCTAGTTTCAGATCTTCTCACCACTAGCTGTCCAGCTCCTGCAGATCTAAGATACCTTATATATACTTCAAGCATATCAGAGTTGTATGTACGACCCAAACCATTGAGTGACTTGTACACAATAGTAATAATGAAATCACCTGTGGGTCAATCTTTTGACCACATTGTCTGAATCAGAACTCACCTTTCTAACTTTGCTAGTGTGGCCTTGACAAGTTTGGTCTTTACAATGACACAGTACTGTTTTTTCTCTGTAGCCAACCAGATCTAAACTCTTGATCCATGGTCAGTGCTACTTCCTGCAGGCTCCCCATTGGTGAAAAAGTTTACCAGAAGATCAGAAGATTTTCAGATTTTTAATGATTGATCAGGAGCTAAGTACTGATTGCTTTAAGTCGCCTCTGTAATGAATGGAAGAGAGAGCAATGGTTGAGTCACTTTTAGTGTGTAAGGTGTCCATTTGTCATATATGAACACACCACAGCACATCACACAGTATGAACAGCACAAAATTGTTTTCTGCATTTAACTCCAGTTATCAAGTGAACTTGGTTTTAAGCTACAGTTATCACTATAATCCTTATTACCCACAAAACTAATGTCTGGGTGTCTCCTGGATTTATAGCAACCATGCTGTAATACCACATATTGTGTGGAAATGCATCTAGTTTCTATTTTATCTTTTTCTGCAGTGGCTTACATAATGACTTACTTTGCTGTCGTCAGAACATTTGGGCACTTTCGAATCACTCAGAATTGACTCTTCATGTAAACACTGGAATGGAGTCTGGAGGTGTTCCCCTTCCTCATTTCGAGATGTTGTAGATGACTGGTTTATTCTCGTTGAAGAAACACAGGAAGCATGTCTTTGAAATCTAGGTTAACTTGAGTAATGCTGATGACACCATGGACCATTTCTGTTCTTACCAATTATAGTATATTTCAAAAGCAGGAGCCAAACAGGAAGCTGTTTAGTCACAAACAGAACAAATTTGATGAATGAAATGGTGACTGGTAAAAGCAATGATCCATATATGATGACTTCACTTTCTTTCCTTGGTGATCTGAAGGCTTAATTAAAGGTAGTGAATTTGCATGCAACTCATTGACCTTACTTCAGTTCACAGCCAACAGGCCAATACTAACTCCTCCCTGGGCCTCTAAAACTCGACTGAGCCCTCCCTGGGCTTCTAGGCCTCCACTACCTGGGGCTAACAAAACTAGCTGTTTAAATGGCTCAGCTAATGAGCCTAATAGCTCCTCTAATGGTCCTAGAATGTCTATTGGCTCTGCACTAAATGCTCCCGGCTCTGGGCTACATGCTACAGGCTCTGGGCTAACTACTATGGGCTCTAAAGGCTTTACTAACAAGTCTAGCGACTCTTCTAATGGGCCCAGAAGGTCTATTGGCTCTGGGCTAACTGCTACAGGCCCTGGGCTTACAGCTTAGGGTTCCAAAAGCTTTGGCAAGGAGCTTAGTGGCTGTCCTAATGGGCTTAACAAGTCAACAGACTCTGGACTACAGGCCTCTAATTCTGGACTACAGGCTCTAACTCTGGCTCTGCTGCGGCAGTGACCTTGCACAATGCAGCAACGATAGCAATCTCCAGTTCTGCAGTGGTAGCGTTGTGACATCCTTGCTCTGCGGATGAGGTGAGACTCTGGTTCTCATGTCATTTGGGCAGGGCTCGAATGAGTTAATAGGGTCCCTGGACCCTTGCGCATGTGTCGAAGCTGCTGGGTGGCCTGCTCCCAAAGTGACAACACAAGCTGCAGGTACCAGACATTCAGCTCCTTCTCCAGCCATTGTTGGAGCAGAAGCTCAGCCTGGGCCCCTGTATAAAGAGTGCTTGTGTTTGTGGTTTCTCCCTCACTATACCTTGATGGTTTGTGCCTGTTTTGGTCCTGTCTTATTTGTGTTTCTTGGCCATCGTGCCCTTTTCATTTATGCTTAACAATTTTGAAAAAGAAATAAGCATGGAAATCTGCACCTGTGCCTCCTGCCTTAACAGCCCAGCGAGTGTGACACAAGCTGCATTTCCTCGACTGCATTTGATTTTTGATTTAGAAAAATGTTTTACATTTGGGTTCCTGCTGCAGTTTTAGCAACAACGCTATGAGGTCTTTAACTTGTGCTGGGGGCAAAAAGGAATTGTGGACATCTTATTGTACACAACAAATGTAAACATAAAAAATGTTTTACATATGCATTGTTTTACTTATCATGTTATCAGAAACACAATGAATACATAATGTTTACAAAACTGTTTATTTACTGCTTCACAATAGAAAAATAAACAAAAATCTCCATAAATACACAATATATATAAATATTTAAATTAAAACATTTGATTTAAATTAAAACATAAATAGTGAAAGCATTAAGTCATTAAACAAATGAATGTTGTATGGAAGATACAAAAATATGTAAAAACGTTTTTAGTGGATGTAAAGTTTGCAGCTTCGTTACTGAGTACAAATGCATGTGAACAGAACAGTTTCTTGCTGGTGTGAACGTGAATCCTCAGACTGTGGTTGTTGATGTTGGTTAGAAGTCCAGTAAAGGAAATGCTGAATGCATTTGTGCTTCTTATTCTTCACATGGTTTGCCCTCCTGTTTAGAGGAAACATTCAGATTTAATAAGTTCCTGGCAGAAGCCTCATAGATGCTCATGCATTCCTTAATCAACATCCAGCTAAATATCTGTTAAATACTAAGACTTGGGTTAAATGTTTAAGCCTCAAATAAATGTAATCCTAAACCTTAACCTAACCTCAACCATAATACTTTCAAGCCAACATTTAAACTTAATCCCAAACTTAAAATCTTATCTCAAGTCAAAATTTGAGACCTAAAACCTAACCTCAAGGTAATCTTAATAATGCTGTCAATCCCTGATTGACCAGATTGTTTGATAATTTGACAAACAAACAAGTCTCCAGAATACAGAGTGCCGTCCCATATATATTTATGTTTAATGAACATACTTATGTTTAAATAAATACTGTTTTATCCCTGCTTGGTGGACAAAATCTTTTGACACTGTTCTTTTGACCATGTTGTCTGAATCAGATCTCACCTTTTCTAACTGTGCCAGTTTTTGCTTGAGCCATTTGGCCTTTACATCGACACAGCAATATCCATTGCCAGGACAGGTATCTGCAGCAAGCCTGAGCCGATGAAGAGAGTGAGAGTGAATAACCGTTGTGCTGTTCAATCCACTGTTTAACCAAACATCTATTGAGGATGTCTATCTAAACAGTACAGCTTCAGACAAGCAGAGAGGATGGTTTCATGGCAAAAACAATGTCAGGTTTTTAAAAGTTAGTCAGCTTACACGTATGCCTCCAGACACTTTCCTTTTGCACGGACGTGTGCACATTGTTTAATTTCACCTTTGATGCGTTTCGGAGAGACTTTTGAACAGCAGGTTGTTATCTTGCTGCCATCACTGAATGCTACGGAACATGAAAAGAAAAGTCAAGTGAAATTTGAGATTTGTTTTAAAAATCACAGGTCACGTGATACACAAACACTAATAGAGCCTAGATAATCACGGTTAAAAAATCTCAAAAAACAATCTCAAAATAAAAGGTCAATCCTGGGTATCACTTTGGTAGCCTTTCATCACTTTGATAATATCTTTAGTCAGTGAACATAACTGTTTCATATCTTTTCCCATTAAACTTGTTTCAAGCACACAACTGGACCACTATGGTACCTCTGTATAACCCTTTTTATTCTAATGGAAGTGCTGCTCCCCAGCTAATCCATGCATAAATACAATATTTCCTATATGTAATACTGTCCTAAAAACATATTTCACTCGACTGTATGAAGAGCACTCACCTCCTACGTCACAGGAAGTCAGAAACACCACTGTACAAAAGAGACAGAACATTTGACGAGAGGTCAGAGAGAGATGCATTGTTGCTGGTGAGGTCTGGAGGACTGGAGACTGTAGGAGTGTTCCTGTTCTTCCCTTATACTGAACTCCTTCATACACCGCACCTATATATTCAATCAGGAATGGGGAAGCCTGTCTCATGAATAGCATCACTGGAATAAATTGCAAATATCTCTGAGTTATGACATTTTGAACTGCTTGACCGCTTAATCACAGATGTAGATTCTTGCTCAATTGTCTGTGGTTCTACTTCCTGCAGGTTCTTCAATGGTGAAAAAAGGTTCAAAGCGAGACAGAAAGTCAAAGCGCGTGTATGAAACCAGGTGGACTTCATTCTGCCTTTGTCAGCAATCACATTGTTATTATTATTATTATTATTATTATTATTATTATTATTATTATTATTATTATTATTATTGTTGTTGTTGTTATTATTATTATTATTATTATTATTATTATTATTATTGCAACAATAACAATAATAACAATAATACAATTAATAATAATTAAAAAACAAATATTATTAATAACAATAACAACAACAACAACAACAATAATAATAATAATTAATATTATTATTATAATTATTATTTATTTATTATTATTGTTATTTGTTAATTATTATTAGTTGTATTATTATTATTGTTGTTATTGTTGTTATTATTATCTAAGTTGTTTTGTATTTTTATTCTAAGATTTTATTATGATGATTATTATTGTTATCTAAGTTTTTTTTGTATTATAATGTATTATTGTTAGTATTATTCTTCATCTGAATTTAACCCATTCACCAAGTGGAGCAATGGGCGGTCAGGAACACAGTGCCTGGGGAGCAGTGGGTGTGTGGACGTTACCTTACTCAGGGTACCTCAGAGGTGCTGTCTTGGGAATCGAACCCACCACTTCCTGATTGCAGGGAGAATGCCCTAACCACTAGGCTACCAGCTGCAAAATAAGATAAACCTTTATTAATCCACAGTAATCAGAGTAAACTTTTTTGCCCACAAAACTAATGTTTGGGTGTCTTCTAATACTGACTTTATAGCAACCATACAGTAACATCATATTTTCTTGTGGAAATGCATCTGGTTTCTATGTTTCTATGGTTCTATGCTTTGTCAGAACTTTTGCATACTTTCTAATCGTTAAGAATTGACTCTCCAAGTAAACACAGAATGGAGTCTGGAAGTGTTGACTGTTTTTTTTTTTCTAGTCTAAGAGACACAGGAAACATTTCTTTGAAATTTAGGTTAACTTGAGTAATCCTGATGACACCATGGACCATTTCTGTTCTTACCAATTATAGTATATTTCAAAAGCAGAAGCCAAATAGGAAGCTGTGTAGTCACAAACAGAACACATTTGAAGAATGAAATGGCAACAGGTGAAAGCAATGATCCACATATGCTGCCTTCAGTTTGGTTCTTTGGTGATCTGAAGGTTTAATTAAAGGTAGTGAATTTGCATGCAACTAATTGACCTCAGTAAGTTGCATGACAGCCAATAGAACCAGTCTCTTTGCCCTTGGTGGGTTCCCTGGAAATCAAAACATGATGGACCCAGAAAGTTCTAGACTAATTTCTACACATACATGGGTCAAGTGCTGTCAATGCAAAGCCAAATGCAAAGAGAAATCTACATTTAAAACACACACATCATTGTGTGAACAAGTCCTTAGGCTTAGTACTTGGATATAACATTAGAACTTTGAAGACTTAAGTTTCCACATTATGCACTCATCCTTAAAATCTAAGGAATCTTAATAGATTCTTTGGATAATAAGAACTTGTTCCTTAAAAACCTTTCAGTTGAAGGAACTCAACTGGAAGGTTTTTAACATTAATATTGGGGTTTATTTTGGCAGAAATTAGACCTGGACAAAAAAGACAGAATCCAGAATCTGTCTGAAAAAGGAACGAGCTCACATTATGTAATGTTATGTTGTTTGTTGTATGTTCCTTCTCGTAGGGCAGTAGGAAGTAGCTTGAACGTTGCTTTTAGAAGTTCCTTTTAAGTGAAGGGTTTCAATTCAAGAAGTGTATGAAAAACTATGGTAGTTTCCAGAAAACAAAATGATCAGATCAGTATTGTGGGATAATGAAGGTTTCAGCTGTTGGGTATGACTGTCTAGTTTATGTCAATCTCCTAGGAATAAGGTTTTCACCCTGGGGATCTCAAGGATATGATATGTGAAGGGATGTGTTATCTTGTTGTGGCAACTCAAATTAATGTTGGGATCCCAAAATGTGTTTTAATTTCAAATGTTAACTGAAGTTTTACACATTTAATAATGACCAGTTATATAGATTTACATTTACAGTATTTATCAGACGCTTTTAGCCAAAGCGACTTCCATTCCCTACCTACAGGGGACAGTCTCCCTGGGGCAACATGGGGTTAAGGGTCTTGCTTAACCCCATTCAAACCCATGACGTTTTGGTCCAGAGGCAAGTAGGCCACCACCATGATTGGTAATACCTGGGGTCTCAATGGCCATGTGTACATACTCGCTTTTACTCGGGGGGGTCAGTTGCGCCCCTGGCCAGACCAAACTGCAGGGCTTTTCCCCAAAAACACTAGAATGTGTGATTAAAAACGGAAAAGTAAAAGAAAATTATGATCTATCTTTAAAAAATCCTATCTATTATTTAATTGTAAATGAATTATAAGAGTAGTAAAGAGACTTTTTGCTGAGGGGATTTCTCTTTGGAAAGAGTTATTACTGCAGTTCTGTATATTTACCCCTGAAGTTTATTTAAGGACCTGAATGATACAAATAGCCGCAGTGAGTTTGAAGCTTACTCAGTGTCGTGGTGTAGAGGAAGTTCAGAGGAATTCCCCATTCAGACACATGACTGGAGTCTTCAGCACACATTAAAAGTGCAATAAATACAGAACATCTTTATCTGATGAAATTCTTTTGACAATACTTCATCCATATCCAGTTTTGGATCATAAATATGACCCGATCTGCTGTAATGAGTTTGAAGTCGGCGCTCTATTGAGATACGGGCCGATTATGTTGAAAAACATAAAAAATAATGATTTTTCTTTTTTGGTCTTATTTGAAAGAAAAGGTCTTCAAAATTAATCTCCCAAAGTTTCATCATAGAAATAATTGTGAAAATGTACTTAAATGGCTATTTAAGTTGAGCTGCAGCTCTAAAATCTTAATAAATATTTTGAAGCTTCAGTCTGATTTAATGTATTTTTCTAAGTATCTAAATGCCTGTAGTAAGATGTTGTTGTTGAATACTGGGTGCATCTGTTTGAATGCTATGGATTGTTAAAGATATCAACAATAAACTGACAAAAACTTTAAATCCGATTTTCTCGGATTTACAGTTGGAAAATGGTGCTGTGCTACCATAATTCAAATGATTGTAACTTGACAACCATTTAAGATACATCTTTGACCAATATATCATTTTAAAGCTTATTTTCTCATCTTTTCAATGATACCAAAACTCATTACAATGGCAGCTGTCAAAGGATGGGATATATTTGGCAGGTGTACAAGTGTAGAGTCAGTTGTTGAAGTTGATTTGTCAGAAGCAGCAAAAATGGGCAAGGAACGTTACAAAGAGTTCAAGGTGTTGACTTGAACTCCAATTTCCCCAAATTGCAATCCAATTAAGAACCTGTGGGATGTGCTGGGTCTGATCCAAGGAGGACCCCCTTCACAGTTTACAAGACTTAAAGAATCCAGTGCCAGTGTCGAAGTGTGTATGTGTGTGTGTGTGTGTGTGTGTGTGTGTGTGTGTGTGTGTGTGTGTGTGTGACAGTATATACAGTATAATATATCTACATTATAATTTTTTTTTTCACTCAAGTGAGTAAATAAGGCGGTTGGATATGGTCAGACAAAATGGCTAAAATTATATAAAACATGGATTAAACATAAGGTCAGATAAGACAACATATGAAATAAAGCATTAAAGTGATTTATAGACATTGTGCTATTTTTTAGCTATAGTTTTAAATGATCAATTAAACAGATTATCTACATATACCTTTGTTTTAAAAAAAACTCACTTTTTTACTATAACCGTATACAGCATTAAAGTAAAGTGACCCCTTATAGTCACACATGAACACACCACACAGTGAAGCAGGGGGCTGCCACCAATGAGGGGCGCCGGGGAGCAGTGTTTGGGGATGGTGCACAAAGGTACCTCCGTGATGCCACTAGCTGTCCAAGCAACAGGTTGGTTAGAAAGCACAAGCATGCTGGCCCAGGACAGTTATTGAAAAGGGACCAAGGTTTAATGGAAATAAAGCTTGAAAATAAAGCTTAAATGTCACTTCTGTTTTTTCTAGAAGTGTGAAGAAATCTATCACTTTGACCAGCATGCAGGCGACATGCCGCTGGAGTATAAACTGGGTATTACATAAACGTATGAACCTTGCAAAACAAAATTAGCCAAGCTGCAGTTATTGGTCAGTTTTCTGTTGGATGATCTCACATTGGCCAAAGTCATGACCCTCAAGGTAGATGATGCATGTTTTTCAGAAGAATGCTCACAGCATACACTTGTGACACAACAAGCATGAGCCGCTGCAGGAGGAAACCAATGGAGCCGTCTGTGTTTGTCAGAGCGCTTCTGTTGAAGTGGAAGGTGATGCATGCAAAAGATAAGTGCACCTATCTGCAGACTTGAGAAACCACAGCTCAGGAAGTCACAACACTATTAGTGTTCTCATGTACATCGCCGCAATCAAGTCATAAGTCTTCGACTTGCAACGTCATTGCAACCCACTGAGCATTTACACAACTTATACCAGTGACGCCTCTAAAAACGGTGGATTCTCTCTATCCCAGGATTGACCTGAGTGGGCATGATGGTGTCATGATAAACTCCTTTTATGCGGATGACACTGTAAGAGGCCTTTCAGTTTCAGTTTTGAGAGCAACATTAAGGAGTACACTATTTCAGTGAATGATGGGTATGACGACAGATGGCAGGGCTTTGTGACTTTTGTCTTGCCTGACATGAATTAATGCAACATTACATTAATAGCAATATATTTACCTCCATTTTACACATTTACCCTTGCTGGCCACGCTATAAGAAAACCCTGCTGGTGTACAGTTAGAGATAGTCCATCTAGTGTTCTTGCTTTTTTGATAATGTAGTATATAAAATGTTTTAGAAACATTTTACTGTATACAGATATAATTATAGGATATAAAGGGTGTAGGGTATATTTTACTGTGTACAGGTATGCCTGAAGGCTATTGTCATGGTGGCGGGGGCTAAGCCCCCGGGACCGAGAGCTGACATGGAAAACATGGCAGACAGGACTGCAGAACTCCATGTTGATCTGTTTATTCAAGATAAAGCAAAATAAAAAGGCACGTGGGCCCAAAACAGAAAACCAGGGTACTGATACGTGATACAGATACGTGGCAGGAACGAGGCAAACACAGAAGCTCAATAAAGACGAAACGCAGACACAGAAACACAGGCAGACTGAACCTAAGTACACCAACACATCAGGGATTAAACAGGACACAGGTGAAACATCAGGAACACGTGACCAGGGCTGGAACAGCATACAGGGGCCAGGGGCCAGACAGAGACAAGGGGGACCCCTAGTGGGTCTACCGGAGAACAACAGGGAGAACACAGGAACAGAACACACAGGAGCAGGGCAAGGCAGGGACAGGCAAACCTATAACAGGGCATAATGGGAACAGGGACAGAGCGAACAGAGAAACATAGAACCACACAAGGACAGGGTAAACATGACACAACAAGAACAGGACTGACACAGGAACCAGGGAACACAGAACAGGAGCAGGACCAGAGACAGAATAAGGCAGGGACACGGGTAACACACAGCAGGCCATGACACATAAGGGAGAACAGAAACACGGACCAGGCAGGGGAACCTAAAGGGGGAACAGGGACACAGAACAGAACCAAACCAAAAACGGCAACAGCAGAACAGAAACAGAAAACAGAAAAAAAACAGACCGAAACGTGACAACTATGTAGGGTATAGAGTATATTTTACTGTTTAAACGTATACCACTAGGATATATAGGGTGTAGGGTACAATTTGCTGTATACAGCTATACCTGTTGGGTATAGAGGATATAAGGTATGGGGTATATTTTACTGTATACAGCTATACTTATTCAGGTATAGGGTATTGGGTATATTTTATTGTATATAAGTAAGACTATAGGGTATATAGGGCGTAGGGAATGAGGTATATTTTATAGTATACATGTATACCAGTAGCATATATAGGGTATAGGGTATCAGTTACATTTTATTCTTTACAGGTAAAGTGCAGTATTTTTTTTGACCATGTGCAATTCTTCTGAATATCCCCTTCCCTGTTCATCCACTTAACTTGCACTGTGTATATGCTGTTTACCCATATCTTTACTTATATTTATACAGCGAGAAATGGTTTATTGTTTTATATTGATCTTTCTTTGTTCTTATATCGTCATTTTTGAACCTACGGATCCTGTTAAACTGTCTTTCTCACGACTGATGCTGTTTCTAAGGAATTTCCCCATTGTGGGATTAATAAAGTTAATCTAATCTAATCTAATTTAATCTAAACCTATAGGGTAGTGTTTATAGGGCTAGTTGACAACTACATAAGCAACTTATGACAAGTGACATGAACCTGCATAGGCAAACATTCAAATTTCCATTTACACTAACTGGTGTAAAACTGACTAATGTAGTCTGTATGTCAACTGGATAAATGCCAATGTATGTTTATGTCAGTTGTCATGGTGTCATGCAGTGTTATGAATTCTGTCCTTCAGTAAAGTTCTGAAAATGTCACTCCCTAGTCCACACACTCCATAAATGGAAACTAAGCTGCTAAAATAGCTTGGAATGAATCAGTTTTGTGATTTACCTCCGCCCACTCAGCCTTCAGTAGTTTAGCCCACCCAGTTCCTATTTACGTGTTACAGCTTAGACTGTTGCAATGCTGCAATGCTCTTCTGTGGATGGAAACTGTGATCATGAATGGGGTGAAGGACAGTTGACATATAAGGTAAACTATATAAGGTAATTGTTTCTAATAAAGTGGTCAGTCAGTGGAAGTGATTGTTTTGTAATGCACTGGATAGTGAGTGTACATAACAGAATAATACACTATATGGACAAAAGTATTGGGACACCTGGCTATCACACCAACAGGAGTTTTAATGACATTCCATTCAAATCCATTGACTTTAATATCGAGTTGGTCCCCCTTTTACAACTATAACAGTTTCCACTCTTCTTGGAAGGTTTTCCACAAGATTTTGGAGTATTTCTGAGGAAATTTGTGCCCATTCAATCTGTAGAGCATTTATAAGGTCCTACCATGATAAAAAAAAGGTTCTTCCCCAAACTGTGTCCGTAAAGTTGGAAGCATGCCGTTGTCCAAAATGCCTTGGTCTACAAAAGCATTAAGATTGTCTTTCCGGAAGCAAGGGACCTAGCCCAAACCCTGAAAACAGGTGTGACCCAATATTTTTGTCCATATGGTGTGAGCGAAGGCTCTATTTCATGATCTTAGTCCTTTTTGGTTTATTATGATAAGTTTGATTTTTGTACTTTTGATGTTGTGCTTGTTGGATCAACAGGTTTCCTTCTTACAGGGAAAGGAGGATTGTAAAAGGAGCTGTAAGAACATATCATATGCTAATGTTCATATTATACTGTTCTGGAAAGAAGTAGAGACCAATTTATTTTGAAATCAGCATCTCTGTGAGTGTAACCACAATTCCATGCCAGTTAAATTCTTACACAGGCACCTCATTCTGCTTTATGAGGTATTGATTAGTGATCACCTGAATCTTATTTAATGTGGAAAAGTATAAAAAAACTGCTGGAATCAACACTCTCCTCTCACAATGAGACCGGTTGGATGATAAAACACTACTAGAAGTTTGTCAAAGGTAATTATTGCCATTTTGTGGCAATAAGTTTTTTTTTTCTTTCAATTATTAAATTTCCTTTACTTTAAAATTATGCTTTAAAGAATATTTTTTTATTTGTATATTAGAAGAAATAGCAGTTGTTAAAAACTAAGGCAAAGCTGTTCAGCTCAATATGTGCAGCTATAAAAGAAAAAACCTGAGAAACTGAACGTTTTTGCAGTGGTCTCTTATTTTTTTCCAGAGCTGTATTTAGGTTATTTTTTATTATTTGAAAATGCTAATGTCCTGTACATTATGTGAACATCTGATGAAGAATAAACCTGCAGAAATTATGCCTAATGACCTGGAATAAAATCTTAAAGTCCTTTAACCTGAGAATGTCTTCCCCTTATTTTTCTCTCTTCTGTTAGTTCCTATAAATCTAGACTTTTTGAATTTAGAGCAGACTTGCTGTTGAGGTTGCTGTCTGTCTTGCTTGTGCTGTTGAGGCCTGTTTTTATCAAGACCAGGTCAATGGGGGTAGATGGAGATGTCTGTCTTTATTTAGAAAGATGTCCGATGCCATCTTCTGAGCAAATCAGAGAATTGCTGTTGTTAAAAAGCTGAAGGTCTAGTCTAGCTCAAGGCTGTGGTTTCCTTTCTTCTGTTATCATGAAGGAGACCTCTGAGGGCCCGAAACCTTCACTTGATGTTTGTGTGATTTTACATATCGAAAACATTCATATTTTAGTTGTACAACTTCTCCTCATGCAGTACAATCAAACAGGCTGTGTTGTTACTTTGCTTGATTGATATATGTAAATGAGTTCTGTTCTGATTGGTTGTGTTGTGTTCAAAAGCAGCCCAAGCTGAAACACTCCTTCTGACTTTATTGTGAATGAATGATCAGGTCTAATCTGCTATTGGCTGGTTTGGTTTAAAAAGAGTGAATTAAAACCGGCTTGGTCTTACAGCTTATTTTCATTTACATTACATTTATGGCATTTAGCATAGATGCCCTGCATGGACAGAGGAGTGAAAGACCCTTGTAGAATCTTTAGCAGTCATTAATAATCCAAAATTCTGAATGCTTTTATTAAAAAAGAATTCAGAATTTGGTTTTCCTTGGTATGGGCCCTTTTATTTTATCCACATTACCTTTAATCCTCAGCTCCTGCATATGGGCTTAAATGGAGCTTGCTCATTTAAAATCATAGTAGATTCAGTAGATTCTAGATTAGATATACAGTACTGTGCAAAACTCTTAAAGCCGTTATTCTCAGTATGTGATATATAATGTGTGGTTCAAGATTTGTTTTGTTTGTTAAAAGCATATTTTGTGAGCTGGTGAGGAGAACACAGGTTCGGTTCCTCCGTGGATCCTCCAGTCGTTGTTGTTTGGGTTTGTGGAATTCCATCAGCAGCTCCTGATTTAATTTAATTTAATGAGGGACTGATCGAGTCAAACCAGGTTTCTGACAAAACTACAGTACTACTGGAAAGAACACACATATATCCTGTATATAAAATACTGTATTTATTGCACATGGGGCTCACTTCTACACAGTTACTGTTTGTTAGCTGACTTATTGGGGAGGGTTGCATAAATTCGTATTTGTGTTTTTATACATATTGTGGCGAGCTGGCGGGCAGACTGACTGTTTAAGCCCTGTTAGGGCCTGCTTGGGCAGTTAAGGGGTTAATTTGTGGTTCATAAGGGGGTTATTGTGTGGTGGCGTGATGTGTGGGTGGTGATGGTGCAGGTGCAGCTCATCATCATTCTGGGGCGAAACAGAGGGTTTAGGGAGGGGCTGAGGGTTTGCTCCTCAGTATTGCTGGGATAATCGGATCCTTTTTCGGATTCGACTCCCTCTGAGTCACTCAGTAAAGTGATCCGGATCTGCGAATCACTTGAGTCACTCGAGTCACTATTGCCAAATTGACAGCGGCTGGTCAAATTACCATGGCAACCTTACCTAGTAGACCTATATCCACTCTCAAGTGAAAGAGATAATGGCCAAGACTGTCACGAAGGTGGGGGCTAGTCCCCCACGATCGAAAGCTTCCTTGAACAGAGCAGGCTGGAAACCAGGACTCCATGTTAACTTGAGTTTTATTCAAAGAAAAGGAGGCACGCGGGCCAAAACAAAAACGAAGTGCCGGCAGAAGCACAGCACACATAAGGTTCTAAACAGCAGCAAACTAAGGAGGCTCTTAAAGCGCCGATGGACCGATAAGGTCGAACTGAAACACACAGGCTGAAATACACAGACACATGAGCAAACTAAACATGACACAGGTGTACTCTAATCACATGACAGGACTAATACAGAACACATGACACAACCGAAGAACGCCCCTCAAAATGAAAGCACACCAAACCAGGAACAGAACAAATCAGAAAAGGCAAACTGAAAACAGCGACCCTGACCGGCCACTGGCCTGACCATGACACAAGACAAAGCTCATTCAGGCATCATTTAGCATAATATTAGACCAACAAGCCTATAATGGGTCTAATAATGATTTTT
>JBBPDE010190465.1:2155-18694 GCA_037974605.1 Nannopetersius ansorgii
TTGTGACAAAAATGAGTTTTTAAAGGTAAACTACATTCACTTTCCCAGAGGACAGGTTCATATAATTCATGAAAAGGTTCAGACCCTTTCATGAATTAACTTAAGTAATAAAGTAAAACAACTCCTGGAGTCAGGGTGGATTGTATGGAGTCAACTAATATCCAATACATGCAAAACTGCAAAGAATATGATGGGTTCATGAAATAAATTTACTGATAATGTACATTTCCACTCCAGTGACACCATTTGTAAAGTACCGTTTCTTTATGAGTGGGTATAAAATAACTTGGACGTTGTTTAAATAACATGGCCCTCCTTTAATGGAGCAAAACTGATATTCCCTCTTCTGTACATTTTGATAGAATGAGTTCTTGCAAGCCTGATTTTCAGACTTTGTTATCCTCCAGACCAAGTCCAATGGATGTGTTGACTATTCATGTGGTGGAGAACTCCACAGACACCGCCGTGTTCCGTATCAAGGTCCAGTGCATGGATCCCTTCCTGTTGAGCTACTGGATGAAGAAGGCCTTTTTTGATAATGGAGAGGTTCAGCAGACCAACCTGCTGATCCAGGAGGACTGTTTGGGGCTGGAGTTTGTTCTGAGAGTGATGCACCGCTGCTCACGGCTGCCGAACGACTACTACCTCAGCCCTTTCCTGGTAACTCTCTGTCTAGACGCCCTGGTCTTCAACTTCCACCTGCCCCAGCGACACGACTGGGACGGCACTATCAGGGAGGCAATGAGGGGAAACTGCCTGGAGCTGAGACGCTAAAAGCAGTATCTTATTGAAAGTAAACCATTTGTCACCCCACACAGAGTGAACTGTGTGATGTCAGTAGCAGTGTGTGGGGATGGTATTTTGCTCACATTGGCAGGCCTGGGATTTGAACCCACAACCTTCTGATCTGTCAGTAATGATGCTCATAAAAAAACAAAAACACTTTCTAATGTCTTTAATGGTCCTATGCTACACGTGGTCAGTCAGTGTTTCAACTCCTCAAATGCACTCACTAAACATGGGGAATTGAACCTGATGCATTTGAGGAGGGAAATAAAAAAAATGCGCTGGAAAACTGACCCTATAGAACCAGTTTTAAGCTATCGTACATCACAAAGGAAGAAATTGCTTGGTGCCACGCCTGCCATTTTGAATTTCACTCGCGCAGGAGGTGGGTTACAATTAATGGCGTGGTAACCATAACGACAAGCCATTTGCTGAGGAAAAATTTCAGAGGTAAAAAAAAAAATAAATGAAACAAATCTCTTGCCTTGTACAAAGGAGCAGTAATGACCAACACAGCTTTAATACGCTCTCTATTATTCTGGCAGTTATGCCTGTGGAATTAATGAGCCATGTTCAGAGTTGGAGACCTGTTTGTAGTTATTGGATATATTTTTAGATGGTCTGCTGGGTTTCTTTTGTGCTTTGAATAAGTGATGCTCAAGCTTTCTGCCTATATGAGGCAGCGATGGTCTTAGAGGAGTGTTTTAGTATTTAATAATATGATTTTTAATACTGGAAATACATTTCTGCTGTCATTTTGAGTGGGCCAGCAGTAAAAGTTGATGGGCCAAAGCCTGCTGAGCCAAATTGCAAGCCGGTACTTCTGTCTGAATGGGTGCAACAATTTTCTCTATTATTTGTGCATGCTTCTGATTTAATGAGCCACATTCATAGTTGTGGATAATCGCTTCAGATAATGGATGGATGTCCAGGGCTGGAGGAGTGTACTTATCATATTTATGGAATGTTAGATGATCTGCTCGGTTACTATGCTTTGAATAAGCTATAATGCCATGCTGCCAGTTCAAATACTGCAGTGATGGTCTTGGAAGAGATCTTTCTGCCACATGAATGTCCTACGCTTAACAAATGTCTCATTGATATGAAGATTGGCTTAATTAATTTTTAATTTGTTTATTAGTGCTTTTGGTTTGTCAGTCAGCTTTTTAGGAGGATCTAATGATCTAGTGGTTGGGACTAAGCCTGATGGACCCAGTTATACTGCTGCCACTGCTCGTACAGAAACTACCACCTGTAACAGTGATTCAGGGAAAACTGTTTGATTAGTCAATGAATCAAATCATATTTCATTGCAGCCCTAATAGTGAGTCATTTATCTGTGTCTGGTTTACATTCATGTCCTGATGGTGCAAGAAAAAGCACTTAAAAGCAGGTAAAAGTTCTCACCATCGTAGACGAAGTATGTTCCATCTTTGAACACTGCAACAGATGGAAGCTCTTGCAAAGTAACTGTCTGAAATTGAAAAAAAAAACAATCAGTCAGTACTCAGTCAGTCCTTAATTAAATCAGGAGAAATCTGGAACCGAACCTGTGTTCTCCTCACAATATCAACTACTTTTACACAAACAAATCAAAACTAGATACTTTTTACTGTTTTCTTGATTGTTTGCATTCATGCTATAATGTAAATGGCTTTAAACATTTGGCAAGGTACCCAGGACTTTTGCACAATATATATATATATATATACATATATAATAGACCACTGCAAAAAGATTCAGTTTCTCAGGTTCTTTTATAGGTGCAAGTATTGAACTTAACAAATTTGTCTTAGTTTATTTCTCCTCATTTCCAAATAAGAATTTATTGGAGAAATTGGAGAAACTGGAGAAATGATGCAGTGTTTACAGAACTTGAATAATTCAAAGAAAACAAATCTCTTGTTCTCCCTTAAACAAAACCGCAATAATTACCTTTGACGAACTTCTAGTACTGTTTCACCATCCAACTGGTCTCATTGTGAGAGGAGAGTGTCGATTACAGCAGTGTTTTTATACTTTTCCTCATTAAATAATATTTGATTCAGGTCACTAATCAGTACCTCATAAAGCAGAATGAGGTGCTTGTGTAAGAATTTAATAGACATGCAATGGTTGTCATACCCAGAGATGCTGATTTTAAAATAAATTGCTGTGGTTTTCCAGAGCTGTATATGTATATGTATATATAACAAAGAAAATAAGGTGGAAATGTGAAGGACGATAAGATGATGATGAAGTTCACCTGTGGTAAAACCTCCTGAGTGGCAGCAAAGAAATAGTTGTAGGTGACGAATTCAGCTGCCGCTTTATAGTACTGACCCTAAAGACAGGAAAACAAAAATTATGACAATTACATCAGTGCAGAACTGCTACACTATTCCCTTATGAAAATGTCATGCATGGTAATATATCATGAAGAAATTCCAAGATAAACTGAATGCAATGTAATATTTTGTCTGTATATTACATTTTCTGTGAGTTTCTAAAGTTTTAGCAAACAGTGGGACCTTCAGAAGAAAACCTTCAGTTTTCTGTAGAAATTCAGAGGAAGTCTTTGTAGCCTATTCTATCCTATCTCTGACAATTTACTCCTGCCAGGCCCATTGCTGTGGGTGGATGGGCCTCAGGGGGTCCAGTTTGATTGCTAGATTGCTAGACCTGCTGAAATAAACTGTCCATAAATAGCTTTTTAAATATGATATCCAGTTCTTATGTGTGTGTTCTGTAGTCCTTTTGTAATTAGCCTTTAATTTGTGTGTTTAATATGTGAATATTTTGCACAAGGCCTTATGTACCTTAAGCAGTGTCCTCCCTCCGATGTAAAGAAAGAAGATTTCGTGACGGTCCATGACGTGCTGGAACAGCTGGGCACTGGACAGAGTCCGTACCACAGGCCTGGAGAAACAAATTCAATTAGTGTTTATTACATAATGAGGTGATACAGACTTATCCTAGACCCCACCACCTTCCAGAGTGAGGCTCAAGTGTTCACTTGGTCAAAAAGGCCTTGATGTGTGTTTGATTAAGACTAGATCTAAACATGAGAAGAGATAGATGCGCAGGGTCAGGTTTGGAGGGGTCCAAAGTTAAAGAAAGTCCGAATTTAAAAGAAAATATTTTAGAAATAATGTACCCCTGCAGAGTGACATTTAGAATTTCAAGGGACCAACCCAACATATAAGGAAAACAATTTACTGCAAAAAGTGATGAATTTATTTCAAATTAGTCATTTATTACTCTACGTAATATATTGTATTTGTATGATTATATAAATACTGTATTATTCTATTTCATATATTGTTTCACACAATATACACAATATACCTTGTGTTTCATCTGACTTTACTTCTGGTTAATGTCATATTGATATATGTTATTCATGTAGAAATAATGTAGTGTGATGTTTTATTGGAAAAAACTTTCAGAGCTGCATAATTCAATGGTTCAGATGTCAGCAAGGTCTAATGTGAAATGTTTCACTGCATAGAAATTTCGTCAGGTTTCTTTATAGTGGTGGTGAATGGAACCAGAGGTCGGGACGTCTACGACTCAAATGTAGCCCTTTATTCACGATCTAAAGTCACCAATGAATCTGCAGGTGTCCTCGTGAGCTTCAGATGAAACTCTGAATAAGGTAAAATAAACATATTTGGGGTCATTGGGTATAATTTTGGACCTGAATCTTTAAACCTTTAAAAAATGGCTTTAAACATTTTGCACAGTACATATATGTATAGCTGCGAAAAAACATCAAATCTTTTCAGTTTCTCAGGTTTTATTTTTTATAGGTGCTCGGAATCTGATAGAAAAACAGCATATCAGGAATCATAACCAGCAGTGAATTCATAACCAGCTTTTAGAGGCAGACGTCTGGTTCCATTCACCATCACTGTAACCAGTTCTGACTTAATGACCTTATTTACATCTTAATCATTTAATAATGCAGAATTATTGCAAACAGGGGCACACCCTGTTACTCACTGTAATAAGGTTCAGTTCTGCTTCATGAGTATTAAACTGTAAAAGCCTGCAGGATTTTTTTACCCAGAGACTCGGTTGGTGAACTCAAGGATTCCATCTTTCGTCCTCGGTCCTTTATACTCGATAGATTTCTCTCCTTTCACACTTTTCAGGTAAAAAAAAACAATTTATATAGTTATAGATGTTTAGCAACACATTCAACTCAACAATGTAAGAGCAAACAACATAATAACATTTTTTGAAAATGTAAAATGTTCCAGCCAGCAAATTAACCTTTAATAATTCCATACATTTGAGTGTCTCTTATTTTTGCATAAGTCAAGAGAAAATGATGTAATATGAAACAAAATTGTTTCTTATTTATTCAAATATATCACCTCTTCCAAAATTCACACTTGAAATGATAGTTTTTGTGTTCAAAAGAATGTTTATTGTTTTCTATGTTCACTGCATGATAAAAAATTAAGTATTTAAGTATTAATGACTAAGCATTACAACATATTGGAGGTATTGTATTATATGAGATCTTATTAAAATATTAAATAAATGTTATAGAACATATATTTTGTGAATAAGAATGTATTACTATTAGTGGTGGGCCGTTATCGGCGTTAACGTGCTGCATTGGTGTAAGACTCTTATCAGTCGATTCAAAAAAATATCGCCATTAATCTATTTACAATTAACTAATTTGTTGATATATAATAAAAAATGTATGCATTAACAAGTCATAAATTCAAACAAATATATCTGTTAAGCTTGACTGGATGCTGACAGTAGAGAGAGCTGAGAGTAGTTCACTCACAAGAAGATGGCTGGATATCCACGGATATTAAAGTCTGTAAGAACACCTAAAAAAAAGAAATAACGATAAACAAATAGAGAAAAAGAAACAATAATTAAACATAAAGGCTGGTTTCTGATTGTAAATACTCAGTACAGTCTTAGGTACCTGTGGAAATGATATTATTTTTCACATTAATATTACTATACAGTATGCTGATGGAGTTTCACAAATCCAAACAATGGCTAGAGGAACCGAGGAGAAATCTGGAACCGAAACTAGTTTTGAATTATTAATAATAATAATAATAATAATACCACTTTATGTGGCACTGCTGCTCCATGAACCTGAAATGGCTCACTAGAGATGCTATATAAGTTATAAAATTCAAGTTTCAACACCTATATAGTGCACAATGTGTCCTTTGTGGAGTTCTGAACAGTCTGAATAGTTGTATTAGAAACTTTATTCTCCATTTGGATATAAGGGCCTGTACTTTAAGTGCCCTATGTAGGAAGCAGGGAGCCATTTGGGACCCAGCCCTGCTGCTCACCTGTGTTGCTCTTATTATCATCAATGCTTCTCTTTTTATGGAATGTTGCTCAAAGTTTGGTTAAGCATTTATGTGATTGTTCAGGCGATTTTGCCCTGTTTTGGACTGCTACTGATCTTGAATATCCCCTAATCCATAACAACTCC
The DNA here is from genome assembly GCA_037974605.1 of Nannopetersius ansorgii. Classification (NCBI taxonomy): domain Eukaryota; kingdom Metazoa; phylum Chordata; class Actinopteri; order Characiformes; family Alestidae; genus Nannopetersius; species Nannopetersius ansorgii. Next base: position 8,409 of record JBBPDE010190465.1, read on the forward strand.
AGCACCTGGAGTGTGTTTTAGTAGTGAAAACAACACGTGTCACCTCAAGACAGCCACGCTCTAAAAGCTTATACCCGACAGACGTGCCTCCAGGAGAGGATTTACTCTGAGGACTGGAGTGTTTCGCTGACCATGCAGGTAAAGGCCAGTCGTACACAAGACATTTGTGGAGAATGTTAGGGACTGGATTCAGTTCTGCTCGCTGGCCATCTGGATATTGATAGGAAGAAGCTCAACGTATTGCAAGACAAGCATCCATGGAGGTTCTCTGCAGGAGGTATTAGACCTTTTAACTAATCCCATTAGAAACAGATAAGCTCTTCTTGTCAGTCGTGCTACAGTCTGATTGGTCGCTAGCCCTAGCTCCACCCATGAAACTACTGAAGCAGCATGTATATGTACATAAATTAAAATATATATATATTACAATGAATAATATTGGCATAATTGAGATATAATAATAATAAGGGAATCTATCTATGTCTTTTTCATTACATATTTTGAACCAAAAAATAGAAAAATTGAAAAAAAACAAGGTTTTCACCACCACAGTATGAAAACACACACACACACACACACACACACACACACACACACACACACACAAATATATGTCTTTTGTATCCTTCATATATTTTTAGATATTATACTTTATATACATTATTCCATTATTTTAATGCTAGAATAGTGGTTTCAGTAGAGTAGAGTAGTTTACTCTGGAGAGGACGGACTCACTGTTGTGGGCTGTGGTGTCCAGCTTCCCCACATTAACCGGCGAGCCCAGACTCTTCAGCTCGGCGCCCACTTCGTACCATATGGGATCGAAGGTCTTGCAGTATTCACACCAGGGAGCGTAAAACTGCAGGACACATGGAAACTGTTAGGAAAGGTGGACGACATGTGGAGGAAAGCAGCACTGGATAAAAACTCACCTCCACCAGCCACGGCTCATTCTTTCGGCCCTCACTAAACCTGCAGAGAAGAGAGTTATGCATTAGCCGGTATCATATTGTCTACACTGTCTCAGCAAAAGGATATTAGCTGCATAATCTGTTTAATAGCATTTTAAATGGGGGAATGGAAATAAAAAGACCTACCTGTCATCAAGTTCTTCCACGTAGGCCCATACAACAGTTAGGCCCAGTACTAAAGCTGAGACATGAACAGAAACAGTAAATACAAAGACAGGCAATGTGAGAGTAGTCCAAATAAGATCAGCTCTACCTCGGTCTTAATGGATTCTGATTAACATTATTTCAACTCTTTACACTTTATTCCATATAAACTGCTCCATTCCAGCATGTCAAGGTCTAGGCTTTGAGCTTTAAGCAAATCTTAAAGGTCTCATATAAATAAATATCAACATTGGAGTATTCTGTTCCATTATGACTCTTCTTATTATTGGTATTGTGATTTTTGTCCTACCTGAAAAGACAATGAGTCCTGTTCGTCCCATCCCTGTCAGTCGGGAAGTAGATTCCAAATGTAAGAAGGAGACAGAGGCCGTTAACTGCTGGACAGCAGACTAGTTACCCACCGACCATGCATCAGATTAGGCCTGGGGATTAGAGGCGGTCTGTAAGGACGGCTACAAGCGCCTCCCTCTGCAGACAGCCTGAACTAATGGCAACAAATATGGCTCTAATATGGATTTTTTTTTTTCAATTTTTTAAGGTTTGAGATTATGATTATAGGCTGTGACCTATGCACAAGTTGTCAGTCATCTTCTAACACACATTGTCATTGGGCCATATCTGAATGCAGGAGAGTATCAGGAGTTTATCAGGCATATGTCTGTGTCACTGCTCAGACTGAGAGTGGTCCAGCCTGCCCCAAAATATTGTGTGTGTGTACAAACGTATTGGGATGCCTGACCATTTCACCAGCTATAACTAAATGACGTTTCATTCAAATGCATACACTTCAATGTGGAGTTGAGGTCAGCACTGATGTTGGCTGAGAAGGCCTTGCATGCAATCTACATTCCAGTTCCTCCCAAAGGTGTTGGACATGGTTGAGGTCCGGACCAGTCAAGTTCTTCACTGGACTCATCCAGCCATGTCTTCATGGATCTTGCTTTGTGTACTGGGACACAGTTATGCTGGAATAGAAAAGGTTCTTCCCCAAACTGTGTGCACAAAGTTGGGCCCATGGTGTTGTCCAAAATGTGTTGGTATGCTGAAGCATTAAGATTGCTCTTCACAGGAATTAAGGGGCCTAGTCTAAACCCTTAAAAACAACTATGTCCCAATATTTTTGTCCATATCGTGTATTCAAATCCCAGAACATGTCGGTATTGTATTCCTGCGGTTGTTGTTAGACCCAACCCAAGTCAATAGATGGCGCTAAAATTATGTTCTTACTGACAGTTAGCGTCGGATTATTTCACTAGAGATTTTCTATTTCTCATTAACAATTTATCTATTAAAAAAGAAATGAAACATTGATCTATTTTGTACAGTGGCTGATTTTTGGAATAAAATGTATGTATGAATTAATCATATGTTTTATATCCACTGTATTTATTAACTGTACATGCCTGGTATTTTATAGATTATATTAATTCAGATAAGGTTTATATAATAAATAATGCAGCAAATAATAACGATGCGTTATTTTCCTCCCGCTGTGTTTAAGATTTATTAGTAAAACACAGAGCTGCACTCGACTCGAGTAACCTGATTGGTCAAAGCACAAGCAGGGGAAAGTTCTTATTGGTTTTGTAGATGTACGTCTTTGGTAAAAGGGGAGTGTTATGCTTTTTCATTGGACAAGATTGCTGCCACTTAACAAACGTTATTGCCTTTGATTGGCTGAACTAAGTGTCACTCTCAGCACATGAAAACGCAACAGGCGAGGAGGGGGCGGGGGCTGTTCAGTTGATGAACCGACTCGATGAATCGAGCAAGTCAACCCAGCGTTATGCTGGGCAACGATTAAATGTTTTAGTCGCGATAAATAACGTGTGTTTTCTGCGATTAATCCCGATTATATGCAAAATCAAATAATGCATTCAAACGAAATATATTGCACACGTTTATTTTGTGAGTTATGATTTTATGATGTCGAGTTTTAAACGATTATCATTTAATTTAAAGAATGGTTAAAATATTTAGCAGAAATGTTCACACACACACACACACACACACACACACACACACACACACACACAATAATCTAATTACGTTATGTGCATCATTATGTGCATCATTATCTTAGTATTATGTGCAATGGTCAATGTTGGGCAGTAACACAATGCGTTACTTAGTACAGTACTGTAATTTGATTCTTTTTTAATTAGTAATTTAATTACTAATTTTATTTTAAAGTATTACTAAGTATTATTTTAAAATTCATAATTAGATTACAGTTACAATTTCAAGTAACTTGACGTTACTGTTGCGTTGCCAATAAAATCAAGTGCTTTAGCATCTATAATGTAAAAACAGAAATAATAATTCACAGTAAGCTGTCATCGGCCGGCAGATGTCTGTCAGACAGTCGCACGCGTGACAACATCTATGGGACAAAACACCGGCCCAAACAAAAACAAAGTGAGCATGGAGAGAGAAGGACGCGTTCAGTAGCTGGAAATATGGCCATTACTTTAAATTAATCTCAGTTAAAGGCAAAAACATTATTGTGAGTTATTGTAGGTTTGTAACACTTAATAACAAAGTGTGTTTGAGCTGTTGGGTGGGTTGCTTTTTTCATGACAATATATAATGTTTTGTGCATTTTGCTGCTAACTTCCTATGAAAAATGTCATTTGTTAATTTTGTAACAAATATTAACCTTAATTTCTATACATTCTAAGTCTGTACATTTTTAGTACAATCCTGTCAAGAGAACACAAAGGCGGGAGGTTTGAAAGTAGCCAATCCAAAAGTATTATTCATTTTTCCTTGCTGCTGATTGGTTGCTTCCCTGTGAAGTATCTTTGGCAGATGCAGTCCACCGTTCTCGAGTTTACCTTTACATTTTTAAAAGCTAATATATTAGGCTTAAAATAGAATTAAAGTGTTTTGGGGGCATGTTTATGGTTTATACTACTAAAATAGGCGTTTAAAGGCACTGATTGCCAGATCACAACTTTACATTTTTCACAATTCTTTGAAACATAAACCCCGCATATTTCCGGGGTCAACAGTAGCACTTTTACGCTCTTTCTAACTGCATGTTTATCCAAAACCGGATGGTACACACTTTTAATTATTGTAAAACACAATTATTAGTTTTCTTTTTAAGGTTTTCCTTACCTGTGTTGTGGTAATTAGAGATCCAGTATTAGGTACGCTTTTGCGCAGTGAAAACTGAAAACTGCCGCGCATTTTACTGTTTATGTCCTGCGTGTGTACTTGTGTACCACTTATTTCAACCCCTGGTTATGGGTTCTATTCCCAGGACAGCAACGGGCACAACTGAGCAACTGATGTACCCTTAAGCAAGGAACTGTCACCACACACAGCTCCCTGGGTGCTGCCCCCTGCTTCACTTGGTGAATGGGTTAAATGCAGAGAAAAAAAATCACATTGTTCACACTGTGTGTGTTCATGCGTGACTATAACGGCCACTTTTACTATAGTATTTATACCCCAGCATATGTATATATCATAGTGTATTTCAGACAGATAGTGTATTTTAGAATTTTATTTATTCATATGAACGTTATATTTTATATTGTTTTTGTCTCTGTATCTGTGCAGTTGTCACACAGCCAATTTCCTCTGAGACAAATAAATCTTTCTGATTCCGATTCAGTTTGATTTTGTTGAATCGATTTAGTGGAAAGGGACCGGTTCAAAAGAACCGACTCGTGACTCGCTGAGGAGGAGGAGTCGTAGTCGTAGATTGACATGGAGTCTTCCCAGCGGTGGAGAATATTTACTTCGGTGTTTTGACGGAGATTAACTTCACTAACGTCTCTTAGGAGGCTTTAGTCTACAGAATTAGGCTCCGCTTGAGGAAAGGAGGGTGATTGCTCGCCGTTGGGCTGTGACGGGAGTGAAGGAATGCTCTGGAAAGAGAAAGGCACCTCAGGCGTTGTTTATTTTCTCTTGACCACTCCAGCATTTTTCTCTTTTTTTTCTCCTGTGGACACAGTGCAGTTTGGCTTCTTGTCCTTTTAGAGGACTCCTCCGTTGTGTCCTGTTTGGGATAAAGGCCACAGTTGTTGTTTAAACGGGTGTTTCTGAGTTCCAGCGAGGAGCTCATCAACTGGAGGTTCACATGTCACCGAAGAAGGGACTAAAAGTTTGCAACTGCTAGGAAACCGGTCGCAATTACTTAAATTGACGGATTGTGGAACTCCAGAGTGTCTCAAGTCATGCAATGGGATTAAGTGAGGGCAAAACCTTTTCCCAGCTTCAGCACAGAAGTCCAGGTAAGACCCACTTCTCTCTTTCTCAGCTCTAATGGGGGGGTCTCACCTTTTTGCACAGGTGGGCAGACAAGCCAAAAGTCCTCCCTGTTACTCCTTAAAAACCACCCCTGATCTTTTTAATGAAGTGACGAGTGGTGCAGAACTAAAAGAAGCTTGCAAAAGCAAATATAAAATGCAAACCCCCTGAAGCAGTCCCCCTGGCATCTATACTGCTTGGACAAAAGTATTGGGACGCCTGACCATTCCACCAGCTGGGACTTTGCATTCAACTACACACAGAACAGCTTCCACTCTTCTTTGAAGGCTTTTCAGAGGATTTTGGAGTGTTTCTGTGGGAGGCCTATTTATTCTACAGAGCATATTCGAAATCAGGCACTGATGTTGGGAAAGAGTCAAAGCAATCTTCGTTCCTGTTCATCCCAGAGATGTTGGATGCCATTAAGGTTTTCCATCCAACCATGTCTTTATGGACCATGATTTGTGCATGGGTGCACAGTCATGCTGGAATAGAAAAAGGTTCTTCCATAAATTGTGTGCACAAAGAATTAAAGGGTCACTTGAAATCAATAATTAAGAGGCCTGTCCCAATACCTTTACCTGTATAGTATATGAGCATAGCTACTTTTCAAATTTCTGCTTGATTCAGTCGTTGAGACAGTGATGCAGTGTGTTCATGTTAGACAGTTTAATTGTAACTGAGACTTTTTTTTTTAATTTACACTTTATTTCTATACAGTGGTGGTGAATGGAACCAGGCGTCACAATGTCCACATTGTAAACTTGGCCATTAGTTTGCCTTCAAAACCAAGTATTGGTCCTAAGGGTTAGTGATGAATCTGGAAACATATGGTTCTCTGTCATGAACAGTGCATTAATAACGCTTTTTTGACCTTAAGCTGATAATAAACTGCATGTTTTGGACGTCTGGTTCCCATCACTAACACTGTGAACAGTTCTGATCTGTCAGTTTCTCTAAAATGAAGCATTACACACCTAATCTGAATGACTGTTTACTGCTTTGCAGTTGAATTAAGCTTGTTCTGCTCTCTTTGAGAGTAGTTTGGTCTTTGCTGAAGCTCCGAACTGAGAAATGTGAGCTACAGCAACAGCAGTCCTGGAGCTGAGCCAACAGAACAGCCCATAAAAGAGGAATCAGGAGCTAAAGTGCATCTCATGAGAAAATATATATAAATATACCTAAGTAAAATGAAAAGTATTGTTCATAAAGACTGTGTTCACATGGAAATGAGCAAGTGCAACACCTCCTGTCGATATCTACTCAGCAACTAAACGTGCGCTTTTGAAACCACACTGTCCTCCGGCCTGAGTTTCGTATGATACCATCATTCACTTGTTTCATATTCGCTTGCGTTTACAGCTGTTACCCTGCATCTATGAAGCTGATGTCACAGCATGTCAACCAACCCTGGGGTCAGAATTCTGATCTGGTTTTCAGTTTGATTCCTAAACCTGGTCCTGCAGCTCTGTACAACGTTTCCACATTCTAACTTATAATTCAAGTTAGGATGGGATTACTAACAAATATGATTTGTTATTTAGAGAAAACTACGCTTTATATTGAGGCTATATTGTAAATGCAGGCTTAGATATCAGAGGGTGCAAATAAAAAATAGGTGTTGTGAGTAATTTGAGCTTGAAACCTGCTTTTAGAAACTCAACTTAAGTGCTTCTATTAAAAACAACCCATTTAAAGCTTAGAAGATTGGCTCATACACAAGGTTTCAGTATCAATATTAGGCACACAAACATATGTGGACAGAAGTATCGGTACCTGTTTTTCAGGGTTTGGGTTAGGCCCCTTACTTCCAGCGAAGTACAATCTTAATGCGTTTGCTTACCAAGACATCTTGGAAAACACCATGCTTCCAACTTTGTGGACACAGTTTGGGGAAGAACCCTTTCTCTCCCAGCATGACTGTGCCCCAGTACACAAAGAAAGGTCCAGAAAGACCAATACTTTTTTTCAAAATAGCGTATCATACCATATCTTCTTAATTTGCAGGTAGTTTTGGATCAGTGCCAATTTCTTACTTAAATCTACTTAAATTCTCTTGTATTAAATCTACAGTTTTGTAAGCTCATGTACAAAGTTGTTTTTTTTTTTACACAATCTTTCATCTTTCTTCGACGGCAAAACAATCTGATTATCATACTGTGCCTTTTAAGACCAATTTGTGGACATGCGCTCTGATGGGCTGCCCAGTATTATTCCTCACTCAGAAAGAAGAGGGGGCTTATAACTTTATTTATAAAGCGTATTATCATACTCAAAAGGTCCTTCAATGTGTTACGAGAGTACAATAATTAAATAGAACATAATACAGTGAATAAAATAAGAGTCGTGTAGAAAGGCAATAAAAGAAGTTTGCAAGTGCAATGGAAGTCCTGTCCTGGTGTAGATCTGATACCGATGGGCGGTTTGTTCCAGCAGCGAGCTGTATAGTGACTAAACCCGTTCCATAGTGTGGAGGGGAAGGACCGAGCTTTCTATACTTGAATGCATTGATTTTAGATGACATCACAAAAACAACGAATTCATACCAAGCCTTTTTGCTGCTGAATTCCATATATGGTCCGTAAGGCCTGGGGATTGAATGGTACATTTTGAAACGCTAACTGTTTGTTTACATACTACGGTAAAGTTATTTGAAAGTTTTCCATGATAGGAGCCCTGCTTTAGATGGTCTACTTCCACATGTCGTAATTATAGAGCCTGACTTGGGCCTGCCGTCCGCTTGATCAAACTTATCAAATGTGGCACTAATTATAGCATTCGCGTGGTTGTTTCAAGTTATGTACCTTTTAACTCTGAGAGTGTCTTTTTTCCGTCCCCCGCTTCCAGAATATGCTGTGACATTTTCAGTGTGGGCTGTTGTACCGACCTACAAACACCGATCTGTCTTTCTGGCTTTCAGTAAAGCAGAGGAGGTCCTGATTACAAGATTCACCTTGGTGAAGAAATGTTAGCGCTCCCTAGCTGAGCACCCAGGACGAAACTAGAGCAATGTTTTCCTCTTCCAAGTCCTCGCCAGTCCATATTTTAACTCTGGGGAATGTCAGGCATGCCATGGTTCAGGTAGTCACTGTGTAAAAGAGATTGCACAGTCTGATCAGGCCACTCGGTTAAATACCTGCGGCCTTCCGTCAGCACACAAAAGAGGCTGTTTTTAAGGCCTGTGCTCCATTTAAACGACTGTTTGCTGTTGTGTAGTTCAGTTGCTGCCAGTTTCTGTGTATGAGATAGCAGAAAGTGATCAAGACAGGTCCTCTTTTCTGAGCTTTTAAAGTCGATGTGACAGTCGCTGTCAATGTTTAAAGGGAAGAGTGCAACTAGAATGCTGAATCATTGACCATCGCTGAACTATGTGTGACAGTAAAACTAGTTAGAAGATAAGTGCAGTATTTCTGCCGGTTTAGACAACTTTTACTGCCTGATAAACCAAAAATGCAAAGTGTCTCTTTTGCTGAGCCATAGGATACAGTATGATCTCTTTACTCTATTGCTAATATGACCTGCTTGGGGCCTATTTAGCAAACCAACTCTATAAAGAAAGGCCAGTCAAAGGATGGGCATGGTTATTAGTTTATTATTACTGATCGATACTATACTAGTTGATCATCTTTTTTGCACCAAATTATGAAGAGTAGCATCAAAAAAGCTGCCACATAATAAAAGGTGCAACAGTTGGTTCTTCATTACTTGTTTTGGAGAAATAAGAAGCTAAACTGTGTCCTGAGTTTCCTGTATATATACAGGGAGGGAGGAGTAATCACTACAAATGTGTGGTGGGAATGCTGCTCTTCCCAATTTGTTGCAAAAAAAAAATAGGCATTTTTTATTACATATTTTGGCAACGAAGGAGCTCAACGGTGTCCTGAGTTTCCAGCATTTGCAATTAGTGAGAATGTTCCGCTGTAATGTTGTGGTTGCGATGTTCAGAGCTCAGCCCCCTCCCTCCCACTGATCCAGTCCGGCATCAACCAAAAGTTGCTTTAGTCAGGAACTGACATCACGCAACAGAATTTACATCACAATATGCTTCTCGGTTTCAAAGAAACATTTTTCATTGCAGAGTAAATCCGGATTCATTGGATTTAGTGCAGTTCAATGTGTGATGTTTGCGTCCATAGTTTTTGCTGCTACTTTTCAAATGTGGCACTGCTGTTGTAGTAGCCTAGTGGGTAAAACACTTACCTGTAAACCCAGTGACCACACAGTCGCAGGTTCAAACACCCACTTTCTTCCGTTGTACCTTTAAGCAAGACACTTAAGAGCATAAGAGCATCAGCCATATGCCCCCTTTACCCTTGTTGTCCATTTCAACTAAAGAAATGTCAGAAAAACTGACTGGGGAGGTCAGGATTGTGTGATTATGTTGATTTAAAAATGAATTACTTCACTTAGCAGGATAATAACACCAGCCACCAAAAAATCATTACATTTTGTTGTGTTTCTTGTACAATCTCGGCACGCTGATGTCAGCAGTAACGTTTATTTTCATGTAGCTTCAATGGTTTAGTTAGAAACATCATTTTTAGAAAAAACTAAGCTTGGTGACTCGGCTGACATGGTCTTTTGTTACACTTATAACGTTTTTCACATTATGTTGTTTGTTTGTTGTACATGTAGATAACAGCGTTATCTAAAAAATGCAATGAAACAGACCTTTCATAAAAATGTGTTACCCAGTGTAGGTGTTTCTATATGAAGTAAAATGAAATGTCATTATAAATTTTGTAGGTAACAACTAGAGGTGGGCATAGATACATTTTTTAAATCTAGCTTAATCTAGATTAAAATGCCCCCCCCCAAAAAAATGATCCCAATGCCTGTTTTTATAGTGTAAACCATAAATATGCCTCCAAATGTTCTCCCAGATCA
>JBBPDE010190473.1:0-18693 GCA_037974605.1 Nannopetersius ansorgii
TAACAAATAAACAAAGTGTCTGACATCAAAACTCAGGCAACAATTTTCAGTAAATCATTTTCTGGAGGCAAATATCCAAGTTGACCCCTGAGGGTGAAAAGTGTTAGTGAATTTGAGGAGAATAGGAGGGTTAAAACACTAAACTTAATACAAAATTTGACAAAAGCTCATTTCTCAGATTTCCAGACTGAAAATTGAGGAAAAGTGTAAGTGACCATATGTGAACACACCACAGCACACTGTGAACTGCACTAAATTCTTTAAATTCTGCATTTAAACCATTCACCAAGTGAAGCAGTGGGCAGCCAGGAACACAGCGCCCGGGGAGTTCTCAGTTTGGAAATCTGAGAAATGAGCTTGCTCAGGGTACCTCAGAGGTGCTTAGCAGTCTTGAGAATCAAACCCATGACTTCCTGATCGCAGGGCAAACCCTCTAACCAGCTGCCCCACTCAACTGGCAGGGCAGAAATGCTTCCTCAACTGGCAATTCTAGCTCAGAAAGTGGGGAAAGGTTACTAAATGGTTAAACCCGTCCTCTTTCTCAAAGAAAGAAATTGGATCAAAATAAGTTTTAATATTTGACATCCACATTGTTTTGCTGCTTGTTTACAACTATCTAGAAGCGGATCGTTTTGCTCTCCTGCAGACCTATGAACAACAGGCCCCCGCTAAACAGGTCATTAGAAAAAAAATATTCTACCTCTAGCCCAAGCTGTAGATTCTCACATATTTTATTAGCTATAACTTATTGATAAATTAGCCTGTCTCAGCCATCATTGGTATCATTTAACTTTACAACCCTTTAAAGTTAGAAAATAGGATTACATTCTGTAAATTTGTGTCCCACAAGAGAAGGGGAAACGATGTGAATTTGTCGCCACATTACACGATAAGTCAGAAGTGACCCCCTCCCTCTGCACCCTCCTCCAGGCAGTAGCTTCTGCGGATTTCAGAAAGAGACAATGCACTGAAGAGTAACTAAAACCACACTGCCCAAAGCAGTTTCTTCTAACACACTGCTGCCTTTCATTTGTTGGCACATTTTGTCCATCTTTGTGGCAACAAAAGACGACTGTTTCGCGGTGTATAATCTGCAAAGTGTGGGGAAATTCTTTAGAAGCCTCAAATTGCCCTCGCAGGTTGCATCTCCGACTCCCTTTGCTCCGGGTTAGAAACAGGAGTCTGCCGAGCAATGTATATGTGTGCGTGTGTGTGTGAGTGGATGCGCACTCGGAGGTTTCTCAGCACGTCTATTTGAATTCAACCACACGCTTGTATAAACAGGTATCCTGTTATGTAAACTGGTGTGCTGTTTCAGGAGCCACACAATAGCTCTCGGGATCGCGATACGCTGGCTCCGCGAGCGGCCGAGAATGCGAACATTAACATTGGCCTTGCCAAAAGACATATACAGCATCAGACTAAATCTGGAAGTGGTGTTTAAAACCGCATGGGACAAATATTGACAAGTGCAATGCCATTACATTGAGACCGAAAAACAGGCCAGTCTATGTTTTGTCCACTGTAGGCCTCAGGAATGGAGGTCAAATAACTAGAGGTGACATAGTGGGGCACCATCAATAACGCTGATATTTTATCCTTCATGAGCTAATGGGATAATTACAGTGCGATGAAAATCAGTTTTGCTGTAAAATCTAATATGTTTGTCATGGCTCTTAAGGCCACTGCTTTTCTGTTTTGCTTTTCTGTTCTGTTCTGTTTTGTATGGGTCTTGGTTGGGGTTTTGGGCTCTTATTTTGATGTGTGTTCTTGTAGTCCTTTTGTAGTCCTTGTCACGTGTGTTCACCCCCACCTGTTCCCTGTTTGTGTTCCCCAGGTGTCTCGCGTTTTCCCCAGTCCTGTCTGTGTATTTAAGTTCAGTGTCAGCTATCCCTCCTCATGTCTCCATCACCTCACTTTCCCCTGCCTGAATCCTGTCTGCCTTTTTGAAGCCTGGAGGCCACAGTGCCTGTTTATTTTCAGTGTTGTTTTTCTTTAATAAACATTTTCTCCATGGATCCCTGGGAGTCTGTCTGTCCCTCTTTTCCAAGAGGGAGCTCAGAGTGTGGGCCTTGCGCCCCGCACTCTGACAATTTCACACTTGTAACAGAATCATTCACTGTAGTTACTGAATAATTCATTGAAAGATTAGTCCCAATCATACACCTGCGGTTTAAAGGGGAATTCAAATTCCAGTTATTAAAAAAAATCTGCATCATTAAATTATTAGAGAACCATTCACAGTCGTGGTAAATGGAACCAGATATCTTACATTTACGGCGTTTAGCTGGCGCTTTTATCCAAAGCGACTTTCGTTCCCTAACTACAGGGGGCAGTCTCTCCCTGGAGCTACTTGGGGTTAAGGATCTTGCTCAGGGACCCAGTGGTGATATGCTGAAGGTAGGATTTGAACCCATGACCTCTTGATCTGGAGGCAAGTATCCTACCCACTGAGCTACCTCCACCCCATATCTTAGTAGCTAAATGTTTATAAAAGCTGATGAGACAGAAATAGCTTTGAGATATGGTTTTGTCCTAAAATACATTTCTATGTACATACATATACATTAACATACATGCATATATATACGGTAAAATGACAACCACTAATATGTATATAACTATATTTATTATTATTATTTTTATTATTATTTATAATAATTTATTAACTATTATTTTGCCTTTATCATGAATAAAAGAGTTGTATTCATTGTTCTTCCTAGTTCCTATCACCTCCACTGTAAAACATTCTGAACGACTTATGACTTGAATTATCTAGAAATGTTCAAATATCAGTGGATTTCTCTTTAGTATTAATCTGGTAGCTGTTGTTTCCAGGTCATTTAGTCTGGTTTTGTAAACAGATGTGCATTTAGTGCTCCTGTCCAGCTCAACACCACATACTTTAAAGAGCACATAATGACAAATAGCAGGTGTGCACAATCCTGGGCCCGGAGGGTCAGTGTCCTCCACAGTTTGGTCGTTTCCTTACTCAAACACATCCGCTAAACTTGGCAGTAAACGAAAGGGTTGAACCAGGTGTCTCAGTGGGGAAATGAACAAACTGACCTGGCCTGCAGTGTCACTTTTTTTCTTTTTTTTTGGCCCAAACCACAAAAAAAGTTAGTTTAAAATGCTTCAGTTTTGAATATTTATACATTACAAATTGTGATGTACTCTTGCCCTGCTGGACCCGAGTTACCATAAAAGCCAGTATTGCTTCCATGAAAATCCTGAAGTGTATAGAATCTATTTAACATCTAAAACCCTCTGTGTAATGTAAAGATGTCCTCAAACAGCTCCTCAGGGTCCTCCTCTCTGTATATGCATTGTTAGTTAAGTTAGATTAGAAATGTGGACCATCAAGGTGACCAGTTTGAAGAATACTAATTTAACTGACCTAGAAAGAGCATTTTAACCAGTAAAGAACCTTTAAATATTACTTTTAAAGGTTCTTCACACATACACATCTCATTTTTAAAATTATTCTTTAGGGAACAAAAATGGCATCAATCAGAAAAATTTGAAGAGCCTGTTTTTAAAAAGTGTAAGCCTTGGAGAGTTTAAATGTAGGTGATAATAAAAGCATGTTGTATTGATTTGTTTGATTCAGTTAATTCTGTAGCTCATAGAAATAAGTTGAGAAATTGTGTCTAAAGAGCAGATTCTACATTTTAACCCAAAACCACACTTGCATTTGTGCAAAAAGGAGGATATATTTTATTTGGAGATGATTTTATCTTATCTAATCTAATCTAATGTAATCTTATTTTATCTAATCTTATCTCAAAGGTCAGTCATAGAGACTTCTTTACAGACAGTTCTTTACAGAAAAAGCACAATCAGAACTCCAGCATTTAAAGGGTTTAAAATAGTGATTTAAAGTCATTAAAACATCTTTAGTATTAGGAAGTATTATAATATGCATTGTTGCCACTTTTAAAATGCCCCTTTAGATCAGTCTGCTTTGTAGTTGGAGACCTTTCCCACACAAACATAAAGGGAGACAGACACAGCCTCACCTTTCAGGTGTTTCTGTCGCAGCGCAGTCACTAATTACTGTCTCCTCCCTCAAACGGAAAGGGACGTCTGGTGAAGGAGACTCAGGCCATTACTACCGTCCACACGCACTGTCATTGCTACGTCTGTAAAAGCAGGTGGTTCCAAGTCCAAGAAAGGAAGAAATGCCTTCACTCCATTTATAATACCATTTTGCATATGTATGTGCAAGCATTCGTGTCAACAGTGAGTGGTATATGATGTTATGGGTCTTAGTTGTGGCTGACAGTGGCTCTATGACACTATGACTCTGATTAATGCATGTTTTCCTGCCTCATTACATACCTGTGGGCTGAGGCCTCAGAGGAGAGCAATTATGAAATCAGTTTCTGTCTGAACAAAAGAATCTTTGCAGTGCTTTATTGAGTGGAAAACAACAAAGAGGCAAAGTGTTCCAACAAGCCCATGTCTGCACCAGTTTAATACAAAACAGGCAGTGAGCCCTCCGGTAAAGACAATTAAAATGATTAGGTGGAAGCAACTAAAAGAGAGTCCTCTTCAGGAACCATCAGCTGATTCTATTTGCAGCTGTCAGATATTCTGAGTAGTTTCTCAACCACACAAAACAGAACTGAGTGCTAAAACCCCCCAAAACTTAAACACAAAACTTTAACTTTAATTACAAAAAAAACCCCAACAAAAAACATTACTTAATGCTGTTTGTGCAGTAAAAGGACATGACATTTGAATGAAAATGTGTAAAAAATGAATATTTAGCATAAGAAAAGTGCATAGATGAGCAGAACTTGGGATTGACCAACATTTTGCTGATGTCTCAATTGACCGCTTACTTAATTTAAAAATTCAGGAATATGATGTAATTGTGAGAAAACTACTTTTCAGAGAAAACCTTTGAGAGCAAAGTTAAGGATTTAATGTTTCGTTTTTTATTTATATTCTGTACTATTTATATTAAGTGTCTACTATTTGAGATGAATAAATATGGAAACAAACATCAGTCAGAAAGTGTTTTGTTTTCAAATAGATGATGCTGGATTGGATCAGTGGAGGTAACAGGAGGGGCGCTCTAATCCTAAACCTATTTGTTGACCATTTTATCTCCTCCTGCATTTTATATATATATATATACAGAAAACCCAGGACACAGTTTAATAAAAAGTCATAAAAAATGAACTGTTGAATTTTCATTTCTTTTTATCTTTACTTTCTGCACCAAATTATGGAGAGTAGGATTAATGGGAGTATCAAAAATGATCAGTATCAGTATTGGTGAAATACACATTCATGAAACTGGGATGCTTTGGGCCCAGAGCCTTGACATCTGTATACAGACTCACTGAGGGATGTAAGTACTGCTAATCACAGAGAAGTCCTGAAAAAAGAAGACATTGAAAGGGGAGATGAAGTTACAGATGGCTTGTCCTTTGCATACCTCAGCCTCTTGTTAGGTAAAGCAAAGCTATTTTCAAACAGACGTTTATCGCATTAGTGTGCAGTCATTTGACCCAGGATTTGTTTGGACTGTTGGAATGATGTTGGGCAAGTCTCAGGGAGTCTCCTGACGCTGTTATGAGATGATGTATGAACGCCTACATTCATCCAAAAGTGAATGTCAAGAAAATATTATGCACACCTTTCTGGAACTGTCGGACATGTACTGAGCTGACGGACACCAGCCAGCCATAACAATAAAAACATTGTTTCTCTATAATAGCACCCGTACAGGGGTGGGATATATTAGGCAATAAGTGAAGAGTCAGTTCTTGAATTTGATGTGTTGGAAGCAGGAAAAATGATTGCCTGTCATGATTTGGTAGGAACATCAATGACCGTGCTTGTGATATGTGAAAGTGATCATACGTGAACACACCACAGCACACAGTGTGAAAAGTACGAAATTCACCCTCTGCATTTGATCCATTCACCAAGTGAAGCAGGGGGCAGCCATGAACACGGCGCCGGTGAGCAGTGTGTGGGGACGGTACCTTGCTCAGGATACCTCAGAGGTGCCTAGCGGTCTTGGGAATCGAACCTGGATTTTCTGATCGCAGGGCGAATGCCCTAACCACTAGACTACCAAAGTTCCTAGTATTATCAGTTTTAATGTGTTAATGACTATATTATCCCCAAAAAATGTCTTTCAAAATGTGTTTAAAGGTGTTGGAGAAGGATTTAAATACAAAAGTAACAGATAATACTGAAGCATTTGGTGACCCTTCACCACTGGCCAGTGTTTTCTATTGTTCTTAATGAGAATTTCCCCCCAAAAAGTCATATCCGACATCTGAAGTCTTTAATATCTTTAAAACCACTTTACAAATGCATAATTTATAGGTTTTAGAAGGTTTTGGCCTAAAAAGTATTTTTAATTACTTCATAGCACAGAGGTACTTGTGTATTGTGCACAGGGTATTGTGAGGCAAAAAAAATACCAAAAGAAACATATTGGTTAAGATTAGCCACTAATTTAACATAATTAACATTACATATAAAAGCCCAGAAGACATGTGTAGGTTCACTGGTGGATCTAGATAATAAATATAATGGCCTTATTTGTGTTCCACTGACCACCACTGTAAAGAAATCTGAGTGAATAAATTTCTCAATGAAGAATTTCACATCAAACCCCTCAGTAACTTTGTTTACATCCTTATGAATTATTCAGAAATTAGTTAGACAATTTTTTTTTTAAATCATCTTTTTTCCATACTGACGAAACATTATGAAAATCAGGATCAGTGTAAACAGTGTAAATGATGATTAAAATAAATACATTCACAACATTTTAGTTTTGATGTAATTTTATTATTCTTCATACACATCCTACACAACCAGTCATTATTTCCACAATGACAGTTTTTGATAGCTACATTCATCACCCTCTGATTCTACAAGGAGAAAAAATACTGTAAACATGAAAAGAAAACCCAGGATGTCCCTTTTGATGAAAACGCTAAAGCGGAACAAAGGGAAGACTTATCTCCTGTGCAGCGCTGATTGTAAGGCGGATGCTGCTGTGTAGAAATGGGGACTCTTTGTGCAGCTTGAGAAAGAAGCAGAAAGCTGATCTGTTTGAAAGGCTTTGGTGGTGAAACAGAAATCTGAGAGTTACTCTTGGGGCCTCCAGGGGCCCGGGGCTAATGTGGTCCCTATTGGACAATGGGGGCTTTATTTTGGGCTAAAATGCTCCAATTTTACTTCTTACTCTCCTCGATCTGCTCGACCTCGCTGGACTCATCCACGACTTTCCCATTGATCATCGTCTGAGTGACCACTTTTACAATCTTCCTGGTGCGAACGTCCGGCTCTTCTGGAGAGAGAGACAGAGAGAGAGAGAGAGAAAGAGAGAGAGAGAGAGAGAGAAAGTGAGAGGGAGAGAGAGAAGAAAGACAGAGAGGGAAGAGAGAGACACAGAGAGAGAGAGAGAGAGAGAGAGCAAGTGAGGGAGAGAGAGAGAGAGATTTTTCATATCAGTATGCACGAACACACACACACACACACACACACATGGATGTGTAAGATTTGCGTTGCCAGGGACGTGTGACTGTGTCTTGGGAGGTTTCTCTGTTAGCAGCTTTTATTCTTCCATTAGTCCACAGTCACAGCCACAGCCCCTGTTTAGGTCAGGAGTGCAGGGAGAAACAGCTCACTGTAAAAAACAAAGCTCTACACACATCTACTACTCCAAACAATCATTTGGCCCAAAATATATTTTTTTGCACAAGGTTGACCTTGCAGAGTAAACTGCTTCTGTCATTCAGTTAAGATTGTTACCAGCCTGAGTCATATTGGTTCAAACCAAAAGTGTGTTTCAGGAGCGCAGGGCGGTTCTAGAGTGTAACATTCATTGAGTTCACATCTCTTATCAAAGTGATAAGTGTAATAAGTGTATTATGTCAGGAGCTCTGCCATGCCAACAGTTTGTTTCTTTAACTAACAAGGATAAACAGCACTCGACCTGTAGAGTTTAAAAACCTTGTGCTATTGCTTGAGCTGATCACAGAACAGGCCTTTTTGGAATCTGTTTTCTTTTGATAAATGTTATACTTGTACAGATACTTACTCTTTGGGGGTGGCGGGACTTCCTTAACACTGTAGGGGAGAAATGAAAATGGAATTAATATGACAGAAAATGTATTACACACATTAGATCGCTAATATATTTCTTTTGAATATTTATTTCTAAAACAATTGTACTGCTATACACTGTCCACTATAAGGACCCCTAGCCTTAAAGCTCTGCTTGGTGAGGACCAGCTACCTGTAGATCACAGTAGTGTTGGTGCCAATGTGGAGCAAATTCTGGAATGGCGGCTTTTGAAAACTGGCCCGCATTTTGACAGGTTTGAGCATCATGTAGCAGAATTTTGGATCATTTCCATGGGATATTTATACCAGATAATGACTGTGTTCCAGGCTAGAATACTAAGAATACTTATGCTACTTGTGTTAAATGTTTTTTACTGTGCAAACTTAAGGGGACTCTGAATACAAGTAATTTAATTACTAATAATGTTCCAGTGTTATCTGTATATGACAACAATCCGTAGAACAAGGCTAATAAGAGAATACATTTTGGTTACCTCTTTCAATATTTTGTCAGTTTCTTACCACATTAATACTGTCAATGGTAATACTGGTAGACACAAAGGCTAGGTTCAGACTGCCAAAGATATCGCACCAAGAGTAATGTGTATAGTCATAAACTTACCATTTTACCTACAGCAGGGAATACCAGTTTTTTTCCTCAAGGGGCCAAAAGTTCTGATTTACAACCCCAGCGCTGAAAACAGAAAATTACTGAAACTCAGACACTCACGTGTCCTCTCCCTCCAGCAGCCGCCTGTAGGTGGCGATCTCCAGCTCAAGGTTCTGTTTGATGCGCAGCAGCTGCTCGTAATCGGTCTTGTTGCGCTGCATGTCCAGCCGAAGCTGGGACAGGTCTTCCTCCAGTTGGTTGAGTGTGGCCTGCAGACGCTCCATTTCCAGAGCATACTTCTGCCCTGTCTCTCCCAGGTTGCCCTCCAGAGCCGCCACCTACAGGGTCAGATCGTTAAAGTGCAATCATGATGTTGCAACTGCAGCACTGGTCATGATTGTGCCACTGCTGAACCAGTCATGATGATTCACCCACAGTTCTTGCCTTGATGGTACTACTATGGGACTGGCCATGATAGTTCTTGTTTGATTTAGAGTTTTTCATTCATTCATTCATTCATTCATTCATTCATTCATTCATTCATTGTTTGAAACTGCTTAATCTTTACTAGAGTGGTGGGTTCCCAGTTCCATGGTCAGTGGGTGCGAGGCCTGGGAATTTCCACTGCCCACCGCATTGATTTAGAGTTTTATTTTATATAAACATTCTCATTTGTGCTTTTTGTAGCTGTGGGACTCATTCTTTCCTAAGAATATAAAGTAGGATACATAAAATAATGATTAAGGGAACGGCAAATAAAGGGAAAGAAAGCTTTCACTTCAAAGGATTACCAGAAGACAGGATGTGTAGTCTTATATGCAAAGTTAACGGATTGTTGACATGAAGATGGATGTGGGAAAATGAAATATATTTGCCTTTGTTCACCCACTTGTAACAGCATGCCAACAAACTGAAGGTGTGTGTGTGTGTGTGTGTGTGTGTGTGTGCACTTCAAACTCCACACAGTCCTTAAATGAGCAGAAAGCCACAACAGACGCTGAATAAATAAACTTGTAGCGTGACTAGAGGCGGAACCTGTAAAATGCAGTGTTCCATAACAGCCAGGGTGGGCATGTTTGGTTGAGTGATTACTGAAGGATTAATGAACTTACAACTGTCACTAAAAACACTCTTGTTTAAAATGTGCAGCAGTCTTTATTTGGTCCCTGGGCTGCTGATAAGGGACCGCAGTTATGACCTGTCATGACTGGTGCTCTGTGGTTGCTATCAAATATAGACTTTGCGTTCTTTGTGTTAAAGCACATTTTAGTATCTTTACATAGTTCACAAGATTCCAGGGATACAGGCAGGATATAGATAGGGTGGAATTAATATAATTAAAGTGAAGGAATCTTGTGTGTACATGAATATAAGATGACCATTATGCATAGAAAAATAAACAATTCCATCGGTCACTCATTGAAACAAGTGGTGAAATTCAAGACAATTCACACGAAGCCAAGTAGGTTTTGTCCTCTCAGCCATACACACAATACAACATTCTTCCAGGACAATGGAGCCACACAAGAACAAAAACAGAAACAACACAAGACTACATGCGTGCAGGACAGGACTACACAGAGTGCTTAGAGAGCAAGAGAGAGTGTGCAACAAAAACACAAGAGTAACTAAACAACAGGAGACAACATTTAGTGCAGTCAACAGCTGCAGTATTAGTTTGAATAAATAGAGTATCATGACAGGACAGAAAACAGGCAGTGTCTGATAATAGAGGGTTTTTTACAGTGGCATTTGGAGTATGATTTGTTTGTTTATTCCATCAAAATGTTTAATCAACACCAAATTTGGGATGAGAAACTGACCAACATTGGCGTGTTCAGTCCAACGTGACAGTCTTTAATGTTTAATGCGATTTTTTTCACCCAATTAGCATTGCTAGCATAATGCTAATTTTTGCTAGTATGTGGCACTGAAGCGTTTTGTTGTTTGTAATTAAATATATATTCCAATTAACAATTTTTCTAAAAATGTTTTTTTTCTTGTTCATTTTATTTTGCTTCTTTAAAAATCTTCTTTAGCAACATATTAATTTGGCTTAAGCCATATGCATATTTTCGCTTAATACAAACATTTGGACCTTATTTTCACCAGTTTAATTCAGACAATGGTGAGTACATTTCCTGACAGAACACCACCATTATTGTAATTTTTTCTGGTTTGAAAAAAAGAATTGACATGGGAATGAATGTGAGATAATGTATAGTATTGTCAGTGCTCTCTGCTATTTTACACTTCATTGTAGGAATCTTCAGGAAAGAAATGTGCAAAGGACTGATTCTGCCAATTTTGATATCTGACAGACCACTTACAGCTGAAATTGTAAGCTTTTGAGACATTATTTATCTATTTTTATTTATTTATTTATTTATTTGTTTGTTTGTTTGTTTATTTTTAACTCTTTATAGTCTTATCTTTATCCCTTCTGTTGCACTGGGCATGTTTATGACAAAAGAATTTCCCTTGGGATAAATATCTTTTCTTCTTATCAAATCTTTTTTGTCTGGGTCAAGTGTGTAGAGAAGTATAGGTTTTATAAAAAGGAGTTCACAGTCCAAATGAGCAAAACTGGTTTTGATAACTAGTGTTCTCCTCCAAGTGTGTTCAGTCCATTGACATTATTAAGGGTGGTTCACATGGATCAGAGGAAACACGTGCCAGTTTTCACCCTCACAGTTTGGTAGTATTGTGGAATTGGGAGAGTCCTAGGCAGTCTACATAATTCAACATGACTAAATTGGGGAAAATTAAACAGAGCATGGTTGCCAGAACTAATTCTTTGATATGCCTCCAAAAATCTCTTTTTAAAGCATAGCAATAATACGTTTTGACTTCAAAGGCATAACATGGCAGTGAACACCTCTGTGGCTCTGTCCCCACAGTCTGAAGGAAATCCAGGTGCTCAGACTGTCCCCACACTGAAACTGTTTTAAAACAGACCAAGATATGACCTGCCGTCTTCTCTTATTTACACCAGACAGATCTGTTTACAGTAACCAGAAGGACAGTGGTGAGCCAGACCCAGCAGGGCTAAGACAGACAGCTCCAGATCCTGAGAGCCAGATTTGTGCAGAAAGTGAAACTCAAGCTCTCATGGGAAAGGTTGTAGGCGATACAGAGGCTGATACTGAGGGATTATTCAGTACTCAGCGAGCATTGACATCTAGTTAAAAGTGCCACAGCAGCAGCACTTTAACATTCTTCAGCTTGACCTGACTCACTCACCTGGGCAAAAAATCAGCGTTCTCTTTTTCCCTGCCACTTTGGACCAGTGAAAGTAAGACACGGCAGGGGACACTTGGGGACTTGTTTGGTTCCACCATGAAAAGGGCAAAGTTTTAAATTCCCCTGCTAAGCGGTAACTCTATAAGACTGGACCCTGTGCTATAAGTTCAACCTGGGCTACAGGAACAGAGTTTAAACCCCCCCCCCAAAGAAACGGGCCCCTCAAATGGTTCTGACCTGTTTATGGAGGCTCTCCAGTTCCACCTCCAGAGTCTGCAGGAAGCGCTGTCTCTCACTCAGCTCGCTCTGAGCCCCCCGCAAAGCTTCATTACTCTCCCGCACCTCTGTCTGCACCCCTTCCAGCTACAATGGCAACACAGTGGCACAGTTAGACAAGCAACGATTGGAAATGACAGTGCATTTCATGATTAAAAAAGAAGAAGAACATTTTGTTTTATGCTCTTGAAAACATTTTAAGATTTTGCAATTTAATCTGTGGACATACTCTCTCACACACACACACACACACACACACACACACACACACGCGCACACACACACACACACACACACACACACACACATTTACACATATAAATATATATTCATGTACATATACACATATTTATATAATAATTTGTAAAGAAAGCAGCATAGAGCTGCATAGTATACAGTTGTATTATTGTATTCTATAGTTTTTTTGCTTTTACTTTCTTCCGACAGTAACAGGGTTAGCTGAAGAGCAACACATCTGCACCAAACAATTAAGAATTAAATATCTGGTTCTCGGGGACTTAGACAGTTGTACCCCTGCACTGGACCAGCATTAGAGTGAATGGATGAGCTTCAGTAGGTGGGTGTGATGATAGGTCACTCATGGAGGTCCTTATGGATGACCTCCACCTTCTGAGGCCACTGACCTTCTTGCGATACCAGTTCTCGGCCTCTTCTTTGTTCTTATGGACGATTCCCTCATACTGAGAGCGGAGCTCGGACAGCACTGTACCCAGTTCAGGACCACGAGCAGCGTCCACCTCCACATTCACCTCCTCCTGAGCAATCCGGACCCGCAGATTATCAATCTCCTGGAGAGAGAGAGAAGGGAATGAGAGAGAGAGATTAACAAAATGGCGAGTGATGTATTTGATCTATTTTATGCATGCATCATAATTACTGACAACAAAGCAATATCACTAACAATTTGGAAATGTACAAAGAGTGAGAGTGATAGAAATAAAGAAGTGTGTGAAGGCATGTTTTGTGCCGTCGCATAGTATTTAAGTATGCTAACTCTGTGTAAATTGAGTGTTTACTCAGGTAGGAGTGGTGTGTGTGTGTGTACGATGGCTGGTGAGAACCTGACACCACACAGCAGCTGAATGGCGTGGAAAGGAATCCTCTCCGTGATCAGCTTCCCCTTTAAATATTTGATAAATGTTTTGGATTACCAACTGCACAAAAGCAGGCATTACTTGTTAAGCTTATATTTTAAGCTAACATTTCATATCTGAGCGGGACACTTCATATCTGAGCGCTGTATGTTCCACTCAGGCTTCTTGCCTGTCTTGTAAAAACAGAAAGGCCTGAAAATGTAATTCGCATTAAATATTTAGGAATTCATATCTAATTATTCCATGTTCAAAGTGTATATCCACTTGGATCCATATCAATCACTTCTGGTATCTTGGTAATTATAAAGTCAAAATTTCTTCAATGCTTGGAGTAACAGGCTGGAACTAGTGGGGGCAAAGGTAAGAAGAGTTGTGTCTTATGTTACTAATGACAAAGGCCTGCATGGACTGGGTTACAAAGTCCCTGTCCATCACAGGCAAAGGCAGCCATTCTTGGAGTTCAGTCAGGCACGTTACTGACCAACCAAAAATATCTCCCTCATCAAACATGCTTCCAGTTTTTATCCTCAAAAGAATACTAACATGAAGAAAATGTGTTTTTACTAATTAACATCTCAGTTTTCATGCTAATAACAATCTGGTTACAATTGTCTTTACCAGCAACAGCAACATTTATTTATAACATTTTAACTGTTCTATGAATTTTGGCTTCTCCTTGCTAATATAACCACACACACTCTTTTAAAGGTGCTCTTTTAAAGCTAGGCCATGGAAGAACCATTTTAGTTTTTTAAATAGAGATACATGAGTGTGAAGAACCTTTTTAAAGTATAAAGAACAACAACATAATATAAAGATACAATTTAGATGGTGTTCAAAGAACCTTGCCATTGTATAGAGGTTTTGAAAGGTTCTTTAAAAAAATGATTCATTAAAAAACCTTTAAAGAAGCTGAAAGGTTCTTTATGGAGCCATCAATGAATGAGTGTGAAGAAGGCAATAAGTACTTGTGTGTGATGAATCATTTGAGGTTTAAAGAACCCTTTGAGGTATAAAAAAAACCCCTTCTCATCATGTAAAGATACAATTTAGATGTTTCTCAAGATTCTTTCCATTACATAGAGGTTTTCAAAGTTCTTCATACACTTCTCATTTACAAAGAATGTTTAAAGAACCAACCATGAGCCAGAAATAATGTTTAAAGAATGTGTGAAGAATCGTTGCAAGGCAAAAAGAACCTTCATGTAATGTAATGATCAAATCAGAGGTTCTTCAAAGAACCTTTATATTGTATAGAGCACAGTTTGATTATTTCTGGACACTAGGCCTCCAGAATCAGAATATTTGTTAAAAGTGGTAGAGGGTAACCGACAAGATCACTTTGTCTAAATTTGTCTAAAAGTGATCCAGGCCTATATTGGCTATGCTGGCCAGCTGGGGAATACATACCTCCTCATGGTTCTTCTTGAGGAAATACAGCTCCTCCTTCAGGCTGTCCAGGTCTCCACGCAGTGTGGCAATGATCTGGTCATGGTCTGTCTTGGCCTTCTTCAGAGCCACACAGTCCCTCTCCACTGACTGACACATAGCACTTTCTGTTTCCCATCTGAAACATATACAACATGTCAGCGGGCCTTTCTCAACTCTCATGAGATGTACATGAGCGTAAAGAGAAAGAAAGTGCAATAAAAACACAAGAGCAACAAAATAACAAGAGATGACGACAATTTGTGTGTCAACATCTACAGTACTAGCCGTATTCTTAAAGTGCAAAGTTAGATGTGCAAAAATGAAGAAATGCAGAAATGCAATAGAGAGATAGACAGCAGTCAATTTAACTGCTCAAAAATGGCAGAAGCAGGACAGAGAATGTACTGTATAATAATAAATGGGCGGATTTACAGAGGTAGTTGCAGTGTGAGTTGTTTGTGTAAAGAACAGATCGGTGTGTTTATGCATTGTGTTAGGAGGAAGGGTGAAGGGTGTGTGTGTGTGTGTGTGTATGTACAGTTAACACCGGTGTTTAGCTCTTAAAGCTCTTTTGCTCTTAAAGGTCTTGCCTTGTTTATCAGGTGTGTTGAGTAGGCTTGGATTCCTGGCAGGCATTAAGCCTCGTGAACTATAGTATCATTTCAATGGAAAATCTTTATTTCTAATGCTTTGTATTGGGCTTAATCTTTGCTTGGTGAACCAACCGGTTACTTTCTGAAGTTAAGAATGAACATTTGTTCATTAGTTGCAGGAAGAATATTAGGAGCAGGTGGATTATGCAGAGCAGTGGTACTTTCAGGCCAAGACTGAGAACCACTGACAAGGCCCCCTCTCTGTTTTCACAGTAAACCTTTCACAAGCAGAACCATGCGTCCAAGCCAAGAACTACTTAGGAACATTTATTTTGATGAGTTTAGATTAACTGGCCCAGGAGATTTCCACTCACTTGATTCTGAAGTCATCTGCAGCCAGCTTGGCATTATCGATCTCCAGCATGATACGAGCATTCTCCAGAGTCCTCTTCCTGACCTGGGGGCATTGGCAAATACATGAGCTCATCATCTGAAATGTTATCACACACATCATGTCACAGTTTGATGTATTTTATTTTAAAGACACACTATCAGTAATACTTCTGCGATGTGTGCTCCACCATTCAAAAAGCCACAACATTCTATCAGTTAAAGAGTAACTGTACAGTCTTGAGTAGTGTAGTAAGTGGTTAACAATTATTAACTGTACACCAAGGCTGCCTAGTGTATCGCACAAAGAGATTTACTGTGTAGTCTCATGCGTTAAACTTCACATTTCCTGCATCCTGTGTTTGAAATTGTGAGTCACATATGTAAAGGGGTTTAATTAACTTTGAGGAGACAATCTCATTTTAAATATCAACACTTTTATTGTACTTTTGCAATCTATTTTTTATGCATTCTTTTATTTCTTCTATTATTTAATTTTCTTCTGAAAGCACAAGCCTGTAAAGGCTTACCTACTAGGTACATGGAGTCTGAAAAGCTGCATTGTAACTTGGTTGTAAAAGCCATATATAAATAAAATCTAATTGAATTGAATTGAATATGATGACTTGACTTTTACAGCTAAGGGTCTATCATGGCTTTCATTTGGGAAAACATGTTTGTTCATCAGTTCGGGTCAGTTCTACACACGGTTGAAGAGATGGGAGACCAGAGGGAACTCTGGAAATAGCTGGGTTTTAGATGGCTTCTGCTTTAAGCTAGAAAACCACCTCGAAGAATAGATGTAAGACAGGACTAAGGAATGCAAATATAATGCAACGATGGAAAATGCTTTATGAAAGGCTGAGAGGCTTTGGTGGGAAGACCTTGGATAGGTCAGTTCTTGTTCACTGGCTGAAGTGGCTGATATGAATCGGGACCATGAACCTGGTTCTCATGTGTGTAGTTGTACCTCTTGCTCCAGCGCATGGGCCTGTGCCAGCATTGAATCAATGTCGTGACCTTTGGGGACCCTCTCCAGCATCAGCTGTTTGATGCGGAGCTCCAGATCAGCATTGGACTTCTCCAGCGAGCGCACTTTCTCCAGGTAGTTGGCCAATCGGTTGTTGAGGCTCTGCATGGCCTCTTTCTCATTGGTGCTGTTGCCCAGGCCATTGAGCGACAGATTGGTCAGGCCGTTCAGGTCAGTCATGCTCATGGAGACGGAGCGAGAGAGGGGCTTGGCTGCGGCAAAGGAAACAGCAGCTTTGGAGCGGCTTCGTCCGCTGTCCCTCAGAGACAGGTTAGAGAAGGAGGGCTGCCGGCCCAGGGAGTAACTCCGCATAGACATGCTGGACGTCATGATGTCTATAGAAGCACAGGAGATTACAGATAGCAACAAAAGATGGAAAATCATTATGCTGAAACTTAATTCAAGATTCTTTAGTTGTCACATACACAGTTATACAAGTACAAGTAGCGAAATGTAGCCCTGAAACATCTGTGGAATAGAGTTACAATAAATTAAAGAGAGAATTAAAGACTATACTAAGTGATAAGGATGCATAGAGCATGTAAACAAGATCTGAAGTGTGCAAAGATACAGAATAGACTATGTACTGTAAAGTGCCAGTTGCAGTTGATGCATTTTTTTTGTTTTACTTTTTTGGAGATTTTGCACTAACATGAGAAAAAAAAATTCAGACCCAGCAAGGCAGTTCTGCTTGAAAGAGATGACACTCAGTCATTTCACACCTCTCTGATCCATTTGTCTTTATGCCTCATTGGAAACCTTAAGTCTGCCTGGCAGGCTGTTTTAGCTCTCCAGCTAGAAGTGACCACTGATCTGGTTAACTGCTGACTGAGCTCTAATGTTTTCCATTATAAAACAATGAAAGCTGCTCTCAGATCAGCGTAGAGATGTTGCTTTTTCGTAACTGAATACACTACACTGCCCAGTCACTCATCACAGCAGCATCTGTGTTTTGAAGGAGAGCTCATTAAAGAGATAAGTGAGTGGTGGTGAAGGAGACGGCAGGTATTGTCTGCACTGGCATATCAAACAATCAGCTCAGTCACATTCCACTAACGCTGGATTAGTAGTCAAGGAAACAATGGTGTTCTTGTTGTTAAGCCCCGTTTGAGTTACTTCAAACAAGCAAACACAATTAGCTCAATGAGTCATGAAATCCTTCAGGCTTTCAAAGTCATCCCCCTTCAAAGAGAGACAAGTTTAATATACTTTTCAACATCCACTTGATCACATGCACAGTTTTCACCTTAAAGAAACGTCCAGACAGAGGTCGAGAATGACTGCACTACACAGACTATTGCTATCACTGGGATCTACTGGAGGCCCCTGGAGCAGGAGCAGAGCTGAGACCAGAGAGGTTAAAACTGAGCTGAGTCCAGAGAGGTGTGAGCTGAGACCAGAGAGGTTGGAACTGACCTGAGACCAGAGAGGTGAGCTGTTTCGGACTAAGCTCTTACCTGTAAGGTTTGCTGATGGAGGGACAAGCAGAGGAGTGAGAGGAGGAGAGAACAGCACTCTGCTGGGGAGCGGAACACACCTTTATATGCACAGCAGAACAGGAGGAGGGCGGAGTATGTGGATACCTGAGGGAGGAGTACAATATCTCTCTCTTTTTTCTGCCTCGTATTATTCTTTGTTTTTCTTTCTTTCTTATTTACCTTCTAGTCTTTCCTTCTGTCTGTCTTTCTCCAGTTCAGTTTTTCTTCTATTTTCCTCATTCTTTATCTCTTTTTCTTTTCTGTTATGCTTTCTTTCTTTTTCACTTCTTATATTTTTAATTGACTTTCTGTTTCTCTTTCTCTTTCTTGTTAACACCATAATTTCTTTCTTTCTTTCTTTCTTTCTTTCTTTCTTTCTTTCTTTCTTTCTTTCTTTCTTTCTTTCTTTCTTTCTTTC
>JBBPDE010190496.1:0-18673 GCA_037974605.1 Nannopetersius ansorgii
CACACACACACACACATATATATATATGTGTGTGTGTGTGTGTGTGTGTGTGTGTGTGTGTGTGTGTGTGTGTGTGTACAAGAACCATCTGCTCCATTAAATGGACTGTATAACCAAACGCAACTATTACTCTCATTTAATCTGCTCTAATGAAGGTAATACAATGTCATTGTTCTCATTGTATAAGAACATCCACACCCGCACTCTCTACCACCTCACCTGTACTCATCTGCCTTCTGTAACTCTCTTATGTCATTTTTCTCAGACAAAATCCAAACAATAAATCAGCATCTCAGATCACCACCAACTCATTTCTTTTCCTCCTTCAGACCTCATCTGTAAGTCCAAATCCTCCACCTGCCAGTTGGACCCCCTCCCCACAGCTCTTGTTCAAGCTTGTCTCCCTTCTCTGGCCCTTCTTATCTCTGCTTTCATCCACTCCTCCCTCACCACTGAAACTGTCCCAACATCCTTCAAAACTGCTGCAATAACCCCAATCCTGAAAAACACTGGTGCTGATCCTACAAATTTCAGTCTAATTTCCCCTTTATCTCCAAAAACAACCTGTATGAACAGTTCGAGTCTGGTTTTCAGCCACTTGACAGAGCAGAAACTGCTCTCATAAAAATGACTAACGACCTTCTGGCTTTCACACTATTCTTTCCATCTCGACTTGAGTGCTGTCTTCGATACCATTTGTCACAACACCCTTCTAAATAGATTATCCGCCATTGGTATTACTCACATCCCCCTCACCTGGTTTAGGTCCTATCTTTCTTGCTGCACTCAGTTTATTCAACTTAAATCGTTTATATCCCAGCCTTTCCCTGTTATTTCAGGTGTACCCGAGGACTCTGTCCCTGGGCCCCTCCTTTTCATCATTTATCTCCTTTCCCTTGGTAATATTTTCTGTGAATTCAATATCAGTTTTCACTGTTCTACCTTACCAGTAAACCAATTTCCAATCTCCCACCTTCCTCCCTTACTGAATGCTTGTCAGAAAAAAAAAATGGTTGTCGTCAAATTTCTTTTCAATCTCAAAAAAAAAAAAAAAAATTGCACCTTCCGTATTTAATGTTCCATGTCCGTATTTCTAAAATTGCACCTTTTCTATATATATTTTTTGTACTTAATGTTACATGTGTGCACTGGGGTCTGAGAGTAACGTAATTTCAATTCTCTGTATGTCTGGTACGTATGGCAGATTTGACAATAAAGTTGACTTTGACTTTGACTTTGATATCAATTGCATTACCCAGTCTGCATATTTTCATCTTCGTAATATCAACCGCCTCCATCCCTCTCTTACCCCCCACTCGTTCACAGTCTTGTCACTTCTCATTTGGATTATTGTAACTCTCTGCTTTTCGGTCGCCCTCACAAAACTCTCCTCAAGCTTTAACTGGTTCAGAATTCAGCCGCCCCCATCGTTACCAGAACTCCTTCTATTCATCATATTACTCCTGTTTTGAAGCAGCTCCACTGGCTCCCGGTTAAGTTTTGGGTTGAATTCAAAATTATTCTGTTAACCTTCAAAGTCATTCACGACCTTGCCCCTTCATATCTATCCGACCTCCATCATATTGCCACGCCCTCTCGTACCCTCAGATCATCCTCCTCCATTCACTTGTCTGTCCCTTCTGCCCGTCTTACCACTATGGGGATTAAAGCTTTCAGCCACTCTGCTCCCCGGCTCTGGAACTCACTATTACCCGAGCTCAGAAACATCAATTCATTTTTACGCTTTAAATCCACACTTAAAACCTGTCTGTTCAAGCATGCCTTCTCTCTCTGATTCATTTGCACTGTCCAAATGGTCTAAATTGTAAATGCTTTTTAATATCATCTGTTATTATGGTTTTACTGTTTGTTACACTTGTTTTATTGTACGATGTCCTTGTGTGCCAGAAAGGAGCCTATAAATAAAATGTATTATATATATATATATATAGTATGCTGACCAAATACCAATACCAGTTATTCATAAAAGTATGCGAAAATAAATTATTCTGGTCCAAACAATTGCAAACTATTTAAAGATTTAAATAAACATAACAGGCTTTGTGGAGAAACACCCTGGACACTCACCCATCCATCGCAAGGCAGACACACAGACAAACCCAGTCACACACACACACACACCTAGGGGCAATTGTGGTAGAAAACCAGAGTATCCTTTAATTGTAGTAAATATAGTCTAAGAAAACAAAAACCCTTATCGAAAGGTATAGACTTACAAATTCATGTGGCAAAATTATTGCCACCCTAATGCATTTAGTACCAGCATAACAGTAATGAATCTTCTATTTTGCTCAATGGGATTAGTGGAATTGAGCAATCTGAGACCACTGCCGAATACAGAATCTCTCCAGCATCCTGTGACCTCTCTTTTTGGACTCTCAGCTCACCTCAAATGTTTGCAGTGGAGTTTAGGTCAGGAGAATCAGGACATCATGCAATACATATATGCTAATGCTATTCAAAAGTTACATGCAGATTGTTTGTTTTTTATGTTGATACTGCCCTACTGTTTATTTTTCTATTTCCAAAACACAAACCAAAGAGCTCTTTCTTCATTGCACATTCAGAATGCCACATACAGTAAGCCATTCAACCAGAGAACCAAAGCCAAGCAGAGCAACAACAAAATGTTTAAAAAATAAACAGACATTTGCATAAGCTTACAGATGTAGACGCAGCAGCAGAAACAGAAAGTGCTCAGAAGTGAGGAGACATGACATTCTCACATGCAAAGAGAACAGTAACCAACATGCTTTTTAAAAAATGTTTACTTGGCCTTTAGTTGTAGCTATGTAAACACAGTAAAGCTGTGTTTCAGGGAGGTAAATAAGCACATAGTGTCGCTCAAAAAGAAGGAAATGAAGAGTCAAGCCAAGAGGTACTGCTTTATTGAGAACTTTCTTACACAAAAATGCACCGCATATTTACAGATGACCTTTTAACACATTCATATGAATATATAGACAAAACTCAATATGTATAACAAACAAAATTAAGATACTTCAACATATACTCAAAAACACACATATAAATAAGTGCTTTCTACGCATTGAAAACAGAAATGTGTTTTTTTCAGCAGTCTTTTAATATATGGCAGTGGACAGCTCAGAAAGGTGTTCATGAAACACACACTGAAAAATGTAATGCCTAAATGTGACTTGATGGTAACATGCAGTTTTCCATACGAATAAAAGATGAGGCACTTCATTTGGTTCATTTGGTAATATCTACAAGATACCTATGTCTGCGGCCAAGATGCAGATGGTCCAGCTACAGTCGGTAATTATAAAATACAAAGACCATCTATGTGGTCAGTGGAATTGATAAGATGCACAATGAGAGTAGAGGCAAGGTTGGTGTACCCAGTGGCTAGTTGGCATATTACAGTGGATAATAGAATATAACAAACAGTTTTGCATTTAGGTTTACTTGCTTTTGGCAATGAGTGTGCAGATGTAATATATGTAATATATTTTATGCAAATGAACTAAATGCTTTACTGTTTTTCAGTGCGCTTGCCATAGCCAACATCAATGAAGCAAATTCATTTAAAACAAAGATAAAAAAAACCATCACGAACCATATTCAGAATTATGCTCCCAAAAGCTTTGTTGAGTCATTCGGTAGGTTGGACATCCCACTGTGTTTTAACGGAGAGGTTCCAGAGCTGCATATGTCAAAAAGGATGGATTTGTACGCAGGCTGAGTTGCTGAGTTTGACCCCTCAGTCATCGAAGAGAAAGATGCTGAACAAACATATCAATGTATTTTAGACTGTTAGTCTGAGTAAGAATCAGAACATTTTGTGCTCGTTGCATGAATCATTGGCTTGATGACCATGAAAATGTACATATTGTTAAGACAAACATACAACAATCACACACACACTTACTGGCCACTTCAGCAGAAAACACTACAGCATTACTGTTTTTCATAATTTGTTAATGTTAGGACATATAAAACCGTCCTCTCTGTTTAGGAAGCAGGAGATACATGTTAACTAAAGAACAATGCTGTAGACGAATCCTCTATAACACAGATACATTAAGAAATAATGATAATTTCTCAGAATAAAATTTACCTCCAGGATGCATCAGTTTTGAAATGAAGTGACCAAACCACAGATAAAGTATTACGGCAAAATGATTTTTTTAAAAAATGGTAGAATTACATTACAGTGTAATATTTATCATGTAATATCTTTTTGGTGTTTCCAAAAAAAAATAATTGTCCAGGTCATAGTAGTTAAATCCACACTGTATACCCTTTTACTGAATAACAGCAATTTTAATATCATATGTGATTACAATCCATCACACTGTGCTACCAAGTTATTATAGCTTATTAAGATCTATTAAATATATAATTTCCATTTTATTAAAAGTTAAGGATCAAAGCACACAGTGGGAACAGTGGGAATTTGTTTCTCTGCATTGAATCCATTAGCAAGTGAAATGGTGGGCTGGCCAGAGAGTAGTGTGTGGGGATTTTCTAAATGTTATATATCTTACAGAGCCTAAAGGGAGCAGGATGTGTTGAATATGGACATGCAGATGGGCAATAAAGCAAAATTGTTTTCTATATTGTATACAAAATTTGTAACATTCGGTTTGATATGTTTAAAAAGACAATATAAGTATAAACAGTGTGGTCACATAAAAAATGAAACTAAATTGAATTAACCACCTAAAAATGAATAATAATGCTGTTTTGTCACATAATCTACTTTTAATAACATAATACAGTGGTCTTGTAGTAGCTACCTTTGCTCACCTGTATGAGGTCTTGGCAAGCGAACACTTCCTCGAATCTTCATTATCCGTTTGATCTGGAAAACTGAAAGTGAACGTGAAAAGAAAAATATGAAACATGCAGTATCGAAAACAAATTTGCACGTCTTAGCAACAACCAGGTTGTTGTTTACCATCAAAGAGGATAGAGGGATCAGATATGGAAGTGAAAAAAATGTATTTCACCACCAGGTTGCATTTACAGTCACACTCAGTTGAAATGTTTCCTAAACATACTGCACTGTTAGCCAGTGTTGCCACACATTTTTGCATTATCATACCATGTCTCATGTACACCACAGGAAAAACATGCTATGTGTCTTTGGAGCAATAACACTTTATTATCACTTTTGATGCCGTAAATAACCTTTTATGTGAATAGAAATATATTTGCAAATGATATGTGTTAAGGACACTTTCAGGTTTAAATATCCACTTAAAG
The DNA here is from genome assembly GCA_037974605.1 of Nannopetersius ansorgii. Classification (NCBI taxonomy): domain Eukaryota; kingdom Metazoa; phylum Chordata; class Actinopteri; order Characiformes; family Alestidae; genus Nannopetersius; species Nannopetersius ansorgii. Next base: position 5,254 of record JBBPDE010190496.1, read on the forward strand.
TCAATGTCTCTGAGCCTGGAAAAATGTATACAGACACTGTTGCTGTTAGAATTTAATATACTTTCAGAGGATTTATTTACACTAAGTACTTATACATGCAAAGAATACATACATATGTATAAGCATTAACAAACATGTTTGCAAAGTCATTATAGGCTTAAGAGTTACAGGTGACAGGTTTGAGAGTGCATATCAAGATGCTCCCACCTTCATACTTCTCTGAGGGTTTGGTGTTCTTGGGATCATATGAATAGCTTTTCTCCAAACATGATGAGCTAGATTATTGCCAGAGGGTTCTGGGGTTTTGTTTGTTTTTTTTTATCTGACAAGTGTATTGTTCTCAAAGGGATATGATTCTGTATAAATGCTTGTATGCAAAATTTGGACATTTTGTAATGCAGTTTACTGCTACTATCATTCTCTGTTTAACTGTTGTTCCGTTTTTTTCAGGCTACCCTATATTTCTTCTTGAGTGTGTGCTGGCTTCTCTTTTACCTTCTTTATCAATAGTCTAAGAAAGTTTTGGGATTTTTTTTTTGCTGTGCCTGTCTAGAGATGGTTAGAAGCAGATCTATCTACTTTCCAGTTGCAAATGTTTATTAGGGATTTGCAGCTTTTGCCATTCAAGGGGGATTCCAAAATTAAAATATTCCCCAAAGATGGCTAAAAATAAAACATTCTACATTCATAATTAAAAGACTTTTTGAGTGAATTCAAAGTGCTCTAAAAATACTTTGAATAACATTTTTATTTCTCTTCATTGGCTCTGTACATGTTTCACCCTAAGAATTCTTTAGGAACCTTTCATTTTAAGATTGTATGAACAGGCAGAACAGCTTACCTGTCATTGTAATACCTATCACAAACACGACCACAACTACAGCTGTAACCAGTGCCAATACTGGAACCCCTACATGCATGAGTTGCCATTCGATGTTACTGCTTGCAGAGGTGGCCAACACTGTAAAGAGAGAAGGAAAACATGTGAACTCAGCCGCATGAAAAGTTTTTTGAATGGTTTTGTTTACATTTTTTTGGAAGGAAGTAAATCGGATCTTAAGTCAAAACTTTGTCTTTATTGTGTGAGCACTGGGCGAGGCAGGATTTGAAAACATTTTTGCCCCTGGCTTTCTGAAGAGCACTTGTCTTTTGATGATCTCACAAAGTCAAAAGAGGTGATATTTGACAGGTTAGGTCTTGCTCAGTCAAACAACAACAAGCAGTACTAAATGTGACAAGTTACATCTGCCAGATGATGTTTGGCGCAACAAGAACTTTAAACAGAGGTGTTTTTATACAGCATAAAAAGAAAACATAATAGCAGAGTCTCCAGAAAACAGTCTCAAAGTCTTTTGTTGTACTGTGAACTTCTGTCACGGAATAAAAAATCAAGTCCTGACTTGAGAATTCTGGTACAGAACTCACGGCATGGGGGCTGGCAGTGGAGAGTCGTCACTCCATATTTTACATCTGTCCGCTTTGCCTGGGTGAGAGCAGAAGACTTAATTAGCATCATCACTGAAGCGGGAATATTCTAGCATTTTGACGTAAACTCTAAAAATACTTATATTGGCAGTCAGTTTAAATACACTTTTAGTAGAAACTGCTTTGGCCTCTGCCCCTTGACTTTTATAAATGTGTCTTGAGTCAATGAGTTTCTATCTTCCAGGTTCAGTTAAATGGGTCTAAATGGTTTATCTTTCCATGACAATCAGCTAATCACTATAGGGTGGAATGAGATCATTTAAAAATATATATTTTTAACAGTGGTCATCTGAAGCTTTTTTGATGGACACACACTGGTGGGGGGTCTCCAAAAAAGCACTCCCAGCACTGTTATTTGAACAGCTAGTCACTTTGCACCTTGAGCATTGGCAGTGTACTGCTTTGGTTTGCACTTATTTTCACTTAAAAACCAGGGAAGTTTTATTTATTTTTGTTAATTATATTGTTTTTATTTTTCATTCTCAACTTGTGAAAGGGAGTTCAGTTAGAAGGTCACACATAACTTTAACAAATTAATTCATGCAGTTATCAGGTTGGATGAAGCCATTGAGAATCATACAAGAGAAGCCAGTCATTGGAGTTACACACTCACAGATAAAACTTACAGTGAATACAAATCGTTCTGTCCAGTTGCTACTGCATATTTTAATTCAAGCTTAATAATGAATAATTAAAAGTAAAACTGCAGTCACATCATTGTTTTGTGTTTTTGAATTTCAGTCAAACGAAGGTTTATTTTCTGTATGAAAAATATCTTTCTTTATTGAGAAACACTTCTTCTCGTTTACCTTGATGCAGTTACTTGGCTCACAGAGATCCATGGTCAAACCTGGCAGAACAGTCTGAAATTTCTCCTGTAGAAACAGTGGATACATTAAACAAGTGGCAAATAAATCTTAATGAGATATTTCAGCACATTTAAACCTAAATTCCATCAGTGGTATATGGTCAATTACAGTAAAAGCTTCTATTATAAATGTGTTTCCACTTAGCTTATTTTCAGTTCTTTTCTATGAACAAGAAACATGAAACAGTAACTGTCCACTGTGAGTTGCAAATGCAGCAGAAGAAGATTGGGATTAAAAAGGGCAGATAATTATTTAAAATGCTTAAAGATTCTAAAAGGTTCATCTAAACCCTTGCAAAATGTTTTTTATCCAAGAAGTTTTAGGATATATTTTGGGATGAGAGCACTTTACCTGACAAACTGTACATTCACTCCACATGACTCACTGTTATTTTGTGAATGAACTGTAATTTCAAGAGGGTAAGTGCCAACAGACTGACATTAACTGGGGATGATTTAATGAAGGCTACATTTTTGCCCTAAAATTTCATGCTGAGAAGCAGGGCATGGCACCATGCACAGCATCAGAAAAAAAGAGACAATTCAGAGTGATTCAGAGTTTAGCTGACAAATTTCTATTATGCTACTGTCATCTTTTACTTCCCAGTATGACCTCATTGCTAATACATGTGTGAGTCAACTAAGCTTTGGATGTTGGTCTGCAAGAATATAAGCATAGAACTTCTTTATTGTGTTTTCTGTTCGTACTTTAACTATTCAATAATTTAGAGACAATATACTCACTGATGATAATGTGTGTGCTGCCTTTATCATATGTTGCTCAGTAACATCTCTTTTGAAAGAGATATCCAGAAATATATACATGATAGTCTAAAACCACAACTTAAAGGAATAGTTCAATGAGTTGTAGGCTAACAACAGATGTAGTGAATTAGCAAAGACATGTTAGGAGGCCAACTTTTGCTTCCTTGGTTTAACACTGGACCTACAAGGCTACCAAGAACAAACCATGGAAGTCAATGGTCACTCAAATCTTTTCTGCAAAACATATTTGGAAAATCCATCCAAACCACATTCAACTCTTAAGATGGTGCAAATTTATCAGTGAGGTGGAGGTCATTTCATCTGAATGCTTCAGACAACCATTGTAGTCAACATGGTTTGCTTTATCAAAGTGGGACAGTTTTTAGGAAAATGACCATAAATACACTGAAATGTGTTCTATTGTCAGTCCTTACATTGGCTTTGGGAATACCAGCTGTGACATAATTTTTTTTAATATGCTTGACTGATTTGATGTAGTCAGATGATGAACACTGCTAAAGTTTAAGAACAGCGTTCTTTAAGAACAGCATTCTTTCCTCAGCACATTATCTTGAAATATGGAAATTAATCTGAAATACAGCACATTTTGAATTCATCAAAAGCGCTTGCACATGCACACTGAAGCTATAGGGAGTGTTCAGTATGGACTTTACGTAAACACCATTGGAGTTCTTTGGAAGACAATTTTTAATTACAAGAGAATTAGGAATTACAGGTCAAACTTCTACTTACCACTTTAACTAAGTTGGTTTGTGTATCTTCACACTCAGTGGTTACAGTCTTAGCACACTTGCTCAGAGAGACGCTGACTTTGACCCGTGACTTCACAAGCACCTGTGAGTGACCTTCTTCTGTGCTCATGTGTAGATCCCAGGCTAATGGGCACAGAATAGAGAATTAAGACCCACTGAATGCCAATTAAGAAAGAGAAATGAGGTCAGACTGTGAATGGTATATTCCCTAATGGACAGAGTTGAAAACCAGTGGCCTTGTAATGGTTACTAACATAATGTAAGACAATGATTCACTACATTAGACTCCACACCACTGTTAAATGTTTTCCCTGTTCCTTTGTATCTGATTCAACTTAGCAATAGAACATGTTAGGGCAGAGAAAACACTAAATAATGCAAGATTGGACTGGGAAGGGAAAACACTGAAGAAGATTAAAGCAGAACTGTTTTACCTCATACCTACAAATCATCACTTGCAGAAGAAAGACGGAAGTAATTTCAAAATGAGGGGTGGCTCAAAGCTTTTGCATAGTTCTGCACAGGCAATATTGAACTTACTGTACATCACAAAAACTTAATACATTTTAATGCTGTTGTTACATTCAGATATAAAGGTATAGTCTTACTTAACAACCTACAGACTTTCTTGTTATGAGTGGAATTGTAGGTTTCTTTTCATCTTTGGGATCCACTTTATTTTACAAGCTGTTTACAGCTTAATCCTTAATGTTAGATGGGCATATGTCTACAAATATTTGGACACACAGTGCATTTTTCATGTGCAATTTTTGCTTCAAAGGTTCACTGAACTACAATGTTGCGAGGGGAGCAATCACACTGAGACGATCAAAGCCAGGAGTTCCCAGGAGATCAAAGCAAGATGACAGATATGACCATTTTTACCCTTTAATGGAATCTTACTGTGGTTCAAATCCTTCGGTTGGCTAGTTTCATGAAGCAGGGTGTGACCAATTTCCCCTTTTTATAGATGCTTAGATGGAAATTTTACAACTTTTACATTTATTTTTTTTAACTTAAGATGTTTTATGCAGGCCACCACTGGGTCCTCCAGAAAGAATAATGAGAGTTTGCATACTTTCAGTTCACTACTATCTTTGGGCTAGGATAGTTCAGTACAATATAGACAGAATTACCTGGGAAATTCCCTTCCGAAAATGGGCACTTAACCCAGGCTCCAGCTTCTGTGATGAACTAAAGACAAAGCAATCAAAGCACACATTGTCTAAATAATAAGTGTGAGCATAATTTCCATTTTCCAAAGCCTGTGGCTGATAATATGCATGATGACATTAGCATTAGTGTAGCGGGAAATGTTCAAAGTCATCAAGATAAAGCTGTAGCATTTACCTTCATGCAAAGCCGAGGATGAGGATCCACTGCAGAATATGTCACCTGGAATTAATTTTGTGGATGGAACAAATTCAAAGTTATAGGCGGTGTTGTGTCCTTATTTCAGTCACACTTTAGTTTGAGTGGGCCCTGTCGATTATCCTATAGGTATTTCAATTGCTCACCAATTATTTATTGAGAATTAGTGGATTATCCTCAGCATTACGGTTATATTTAAGTGAGCAAGTAGAAAATATCTACAGAGGCCATTCGCTAAAAAAGTTGCTTACTTTCTTTTTGGCGTACTTCTGAGAAGAATTGGCAAGATCTTGGCACGCGTCTCCATCTTGCAGCTCACACAGTGTAATGACAGCATCGACGTGGCAAGCTGCTTCCCATGAAAGTGTCTCCTCCACAGGGTCAAAGGTTATTCCAGACCACAGCTCCTCAACACCTGAGAAGCAGTAGAGATTTCTAGTTAACAGCTTTTCATTAACCAAGGCAAAACCTCCTCCTTCAGGTAGAAACACGTACTTACGGTCTTTGAAAGGGCAGACTTGAACCCGAGGTGCGTCGGTCATGACTGACCAACCCTACAACAAAAAATCACAGTCCCATTAAAGCCAAAGAACTATTATGCCATTCTGAATTGCTGTTAATGCTGTTTTAACAATAAGGGGGTCAAAAGCCAAACATTTTCACTGTATCTCCTCGATAACCTTTGCTTACCTCAATGCACAAACAAGGCACAGGTTTTGAATACTTCAGGGTGGCTTTCTTCAGGGGATTCTCCTTTTTCAACTGCAACAGGAAACAGAACTGATAGACCAGTTTGATTGGAAGCCACATGACCTAGTTTCTGTCATGTTCCCGACAAAGATCGTAAAATATAATTGAGCCTGATTGCCTGCGTTTGCAGATTGTTTACAAGATCATACCCTCTAAAATGATATCATGTAAAGGCAATACACCTTTTCATGTTCTAGATCTTTTGTCTTATTTTGCTTTTACCAAGAAACATTGCAGATGTGGTTTGCTTAATATAAGCATTTATCTTTTTATTGATTGATAGCTGTGTGCATCAGTTACATTATCAGTTACAAAATAATACAGAAACATTATGTTGGAGATCAACTGCAAAGACATGTTTAGATTTTTTAAATCTGCTGGTGGCATGAACAAAATCAAGTGAGTAAAAATTCTCAGGTTGCTAACAATATATTCTTGACTTGAATTAGATCTATAATAGCTCTGTGAAACTCACTAGTTCTAAGACATTTAGGAAAATGTGAATGTAAAGGCTACTTTCAAGAAATCTAAGGGTCTTTTGAGAACTGTTGCAAAACATTAACAGCTCTCACATAACTTAAAGCCTTTCATTCAGTACAATAAAGAACTCAAATGTGTTTATATGAAAACAAATTGAACACAAATCAGTCTATGTATCCATCCATCTATACAGCAGTCTCCATGTTTACATTTACATTTACGGCATTTATCAGACGCTTTTATCCAATCCATGTTGGTCCATTTATTGTATTAGCTTGATACAAGCTTATACAGCTTATTAGCTTTTCTCGAGAGCTTATTAGCTTATTAGCTTTTCTCGAGAGCTATCCAGAATCAGAGCTGCTTTTAATTGTTGAAGCTTATTGGTTTCTAGGTCATTTATCAATTATTTGGTACCTTTCTGGATAGAATGACTCACCAGTGCTTGAGCTCCAGTGCCTGTGCAGATGTAGCGTTTGTGACAGAGCCTTAGTTGGTAATCTTTATCCTCCAACATGTCTGAAACGCTTACAGACAGCTCCTTTTTCTCAGAGGCTATTTCATACTGAAGCTTCCCAGCTGTCAACACAAGGAGAAACAGGCTTTTTGCATTCTGCATGAGATAACGTACAGTACAGCTACTGTACACTTTTAAAACTAAAGGTTCCCAAATGGTTCTTGTCTTGGAAAAAAGATCCTTGATTCATACTTAATACATCAAAAAAATATCTTGTTCATAGGGAAACAAAAGTGGTTCCTCAAAGACATCAATCCACAGAACTCTCGTTCCATTTGTAACCTGTATTTTTAAGAGTGTATGGTTTAAAGATCTGTATTTCTATAATGAGGAATATGGTCATAATCCAAACTTACTGATGCATTCAGGGACACTTTGCTTTATGTCTTTGTTGCTGCAGTCTGTCAGACAAAGATGAATGATGATGAGTTCATATGTTTCAATGTGATCTAGGCCTATACATATATGTGTGTGTGTTCAATAACATTTACTTCTATTTTGGTAATATGAGATGAGAACACCCTCATACCTGGAACACGATATGATCTGGAAACAGACACTCCACAGATGTGTGGCCAGGTTTTAAGAGTTATATGCACATTCTGTCCCAAATGCACTTCCAGGCAGTCATCCTGAACATTCACCTTCCATAGAAAGATACACATTCGCTTTCAAAAATAATAGAAAGGTACAAATACTTTTTGATGTTTCTAATATAGGGATTTGTCTGGTGAAAAGTCTGTGTTCATCCCTCGAGCCATCCCTCGATTCGTAAGCAACAACAAGAGTGAGATATTAAGTTGAATCACTGACATCATAACAGAAATGCAGAAAGGTGCCATTAAAAATAAAGGTGTCAGAAAGGGGTTTTGCTTCTCTAAAGAACTTGTAATAATGTATTTATGTTTGATTCTGTAAGGAATCTTTTAAAATATTTTAAATAAAATTTTAAACGTTTGTAAAATGGTTGTTCTTAAAAGAAAATGCATCTTTTATAACTGTATACTTTGAGGGATTCAAACATACAAAGTATAATCTTGCCTATAGAGTAATACCTTCTCGAGCACCAATTTCCCTCTTGCTGAGCGGGAGAAGTTCACAATTCTGCAGCGTTCCATCATCCCTGCGGTAACTATGCACATGTGGATGCCGCGGATGTGTTCTGCAAAGAAAATTCACCCACATTTACGCAACTGAACACACTCTACTTAATCCATAAGCAAGCCCATATGAGTCACTCAGGAAAAGATAAGAAATCACAACAAAAGTCTAATGAATTTCTCCAGTAATTTCTCCGAAAAACGTGAGGACAGTTCCACAGTGTTCAGTGTAAATGAGAGAACCTACTCACTGCTGATCTGTAGATTAGTGCTGATTCTGAGATGAAGGGAACACATTTGTCTCTCTTGGCACTTCATCACAGTGGAAATGCTGGTATTAGTGAACACATCTGTGGTTACCCCGCCCACCTGCTTCTTGCATTGATTGAGTGACACTGCAAAGCACAGAACCAATAAGGCACAGTCCTTCACAATTGACCATCACTTTACTCCCTCTTCATCTTCACCAAAACAATATTAAATAAATATTTTTTTCTGAAAGATCCTTTTCTCTGTACCGCAAATATAGTCTACCAGAAGTGGTATAAGGAGCTGATATGTTGAGTAATGTTGAGCTAAGTGTTTTTACCACAGTAATTAGCCCAATCTCTGCTGAGGAGCAAGAGGCAATTCATAAATGTGGTTTATTGCCAGTTCATTTCTTTAACCTGTATATATGAAAAATATGCTGAACATGAATTTGTTTTCAGTAGAACAGAAATTGGAAACAGCTCAAATGTGCAATAACAATAGCCAGGAGTCAAATGTGCTTCTACTCACTACACATTGTTATAAAGCTTCTCAGTCATGTTATGTCCATGACAGACCCCACTATGGAAAAACAGTCGTCCCCTAAAAACAACTACTTTGATATAAAATGTCATAGTGGTAGGTCCACCTACATTTCGAAGTCTGTGTAAGATTTGATCAGTCAAGCATACTGTATCTGTGCAATCTGTGAAAAAACATGCAGTACTCACATTTGTAGTTGCCTTCACATTGAAGTCCCTGTAAAGAGAAATGCCAAAAAGTACAGATGAGCATCATGCTTTTTCCTACATATGGTATAAGGAATGTCACAGGACACCCTCGTGTTTGTACCAAACCGGTGATTACATTTCAATAATCTCAATAATGGACCTGCATGGCAAATACTACGGCATGAGGAAGCTGACGATAAACAAGAAGGGGTTTGCCCAGTACACTTTGCACAGGGCAACATCCTGGTTCCATTCTCATATCTAGCACAATTGAAGCTGAGTTCACACATTCATATCAATAAAGTCCTCAATGTTTGTTTTTCAACCGCGAGTTCAGTTTAAAAGAATGGATAATATGATAAATGCGTTTTAGGGAAAAACGCTTTGTTTTAATAATCAGCTTTGTTAACAGATGGCATTAGTATTCTTCATACATTCCATCTCATAACTGTTGTCGATTGAAACAGAAACAGGAAACATGCAAAACCGTACTTTTCTTTTTTTCTAGACTGTATGTATTTTGAAGGTATTTCTATCACGGTGAAGGAGATTCTGTATTCAAGATGAACTGGTTTCCCCATCAACATGTATAATGCAGGCCATCATTTATCAGTCAAAACTATAGCCTGTCATCAACACAATTCCCTGCAAGCCTAATAATTACACGTTCAATGCAGTGACATACAGTTGACACCCTCATGGGTGTTACTTAATAGCGCAAAACACCAAAATAACAAAATACCAAAATAGACTTTCTAAGAGATTCCGAGGTGACAGTGGGTTTTATGTTCATGCCAATGTCAAATGACACCGTGAATAGCTTGTAGGAGTGGAAGAAGGAATGCAGGACAGCGCCAATGCAGGTGTTTGCAAGTCGTTTTTCATAACACCACTTCAAGTCCATTTAACACAGCTGGTGGTCAAAAGATCAGATATGAGTTGTTTACAACAGTGACCACTAGAGCAGCAGTTATGTAATCTGTTACATTCAAACATGCACACACACACACACACACACACAAGTACACAGGCGCACACACACATGCTCATGCACACACACACACACACACACTCTCACACACACACACACACTCACTCACACACACACACACACACACACACGCTCATGCACACAAACACACAATCATATACGCGTGCGTGCACACACACACACCTACACATGCACACACGCTCACGCACATGCACACCCGCACATATATAATTAGATATAATATACACGTGTATTGCATGTATTTAGGAAATTATAAGTAATAATAAATGTGTATGTGTGTATGGCTTGTAAGTGAACCTATGTCTAATAATAATTATGTATTCTACATACATACTTACATAAAAATTTACCTAATACATAATTTTCTACATACATAATTTACCTATAATTATATACACACACACACACACACACACACACACACACACCTTTAAAACACAACACATAATTTAAAGTAAAAGAATAACCAACAGAACCGCATGATCTGGTCAGGATATCATCCTGAAAGTGTATGAAAAAACAAACACTTACACACCCACTCAAATCCAGAAAGGTGATTATTAACCAGAGGTAGCAGTTAAGGACCAGCACACAAATCTTAAATATGTAATGAAATTGGTCTTCATAGTGCTCCAAACTTTCTCTCACATTTCTCTGAACTGAATCAGAAGTGAATGAATTTTGGAGAAGCTATAAAGCAGAAGCTGCGAAAGACCATTCTATGAAGTACCTGAGAACAGTGGGCTCCACATTGCTCAATCTTCTCTAGTCGTTCTCCTTGTCCTCTAGAGCTGCAAAAAGCCAGCAGCAAAAGAAGTGCACTCTTCATCCTCAGTGAGTAAAACTCTGAATGCTGAATGGGCTGAAGTATGTTAGGGGAAAGCTGTGAGACTGACACCACAAGCCTTGGATTAAAAACTAGTAAGAGACTGAGTCTATAGTCTGATTGTCTTTCTATAATAAATTACAATCTGAAGTGTCCTTATGAAGTTTTGTATCCTTTAAAGCCAGAGTGAAGGTGATGAGTCCTTAATATAATCTTTTAGAACCGCCCCTTTTGGGTATGCCCCTCTCTCTCTCTCTCTCTCTCTCTCACACACACACACACACACACACATATCACATACACACACTCTCCCTTTCTCTTTCTCTCTCTCTCACACACACACTCACCCACCCACTCTTTCTCTCTTTCTCTCATTCTCTCTCTCATTCTCTCTCTCATTCTCTCTCTCATTCTCTCTCTCTCTCTCTCTCTCTCTCTCTCTCTCTCTCTCTCTCTCTCTCTCTCCATGATGAATGTTATTTTGATTATTTGTTAATTGGCCCAATTTCTTGGGTTTTTCTAGTATTGTATTCATTAGAGAATGCCATAAAAGGTCCTCTGAGGTCCACATGAAGTCTATGTGGGTTGAAATGCTGCCGTATGTAAGTGACCTAAGATCTGTATTGTGATAGTGAATATTGTGACACTGTTACTTTAATGGGAAAGCAGTTGGCGTGTTCTCTGTAGGTGTGGTTGATCTTTTAATAGAAATAAATGTCTTTAGCAATTTAATTTGTGCTAATTGGTGAGGGCTTTATGAGTTATTGGGTTTTTCTCTATCTAATAACTGGGATTTACTGCCCACCATGAGGACAACTATTGCGTTGCTTTACGGCTGATTGGCTTATGATTGACATGTTTTGTAATAAACTGACAATTGCCTTGCAGTCAATCCTTACAACGAATTATTTGACCACTGCTTAAATGAAAGACATGTTTATACACCTCCTTGATAAGGACCACCTAAAGTCATACTGTTGTGAAAAATAATTTGAAACAGCTTATTATTCATGTAAATAAATAAAAGTACACAATTATTTATAGAAAAGAAATCAGAAATGCAGTTTCATCCAGAAAAAAAGAGAGAAATACACTCTGTACTCCTTCAAACAGAAGTGTGAACCATTAGTGGTTTGACATTTAGAGTCTGTTCCTCTACAGCAGTTCCGATTTGAGCTCTGATTCAGCAACTCCACAATGTTCTTCTCCTTTTAAGTTATTTTACTGTAGACTTACTTCACTTCTTGAGGTCATTGGTCTGTTTTGGGTTCCATTTTTAGTCCAGCATCAGCTTTTGACCTGACCTCAAATTCTGCCGAAGAATCCACTAGTAGATTACGGGATTTGGACATAACTGTATAATAGTTAACTCCTGAGGCTATACTTCCATGCATCCACCATATGGTGGATGGGTGGGGGAATACCTATATGGGGGATGGGGGGGTGGGGGTGGTTCTGTTTACTCTTGAGGCTTCTTTTCCGCATGCATTGACTTCTTCAGCTTTCTTTCCTTCTATCGTTCTTTCTTTCTTTCCTTGCTTCTTTCTTTCTTTTTTGCTATTTCTGTTGCTAATATTCAATGTATGCTCTACTATTCTAACTGTGCTGTGATTTGTGACACCAAATACTTTCACAAAAACTTTATACTCCCACATTTGTTTTGGTTTAGTCTGATTTTGGTGGCTCCACTGTTGCAATATGCTATTTTAAGCTATTTTACATGTAAGGCATTTAACCCGGTAGCAAAGTGTTTGTCTCAGATGAATCATTGTGGTTTTTCAACATTTTTGTGAGAACGGGCTTTTTGGTAAAACTCAGCTGTGTCTAATTTTAACTGAACAGTGAACAGAAAACATCCAGTTTTATTGACTATGAGGTTTAGTCTACAGACTATATTGATAAAAAAGTACTGCAGAAGAATATTTAATGCATGAGCAGTACTGATTGGATCTCTGAAGAATCTTAGTCCAACAATAATACATAAATACAAGGGTGAATCCCTGCTTTGCACCCATTGGCCCCGGGGTAGGCTCCGGGTACCTGCGACCCTAGTGAGGATTAAGTGGTTACGGTACTGAATGGATACATGAGAACAAACAAATGATATTAACATTAAGGTTTTTTGGGAAACTGGGCTCTGAATTGAAATTCATATGCAGTACAAAAATGAATGCTGTTTAGAATGGAGCGTAACTCATTATTAACATGGAAACTACCAATGAACTGAAAGCAAATGTGATTTCAGTTTCCATTTTGCAGTGCTAAATGGAAACCCTATGCAGATGTGGGTAGACCTACCTCAGCTAATATATTATACAAAATATTGATTCCAGTGAAAGGGAAAGTATCTTTTCAGAAAGGTAGAAGTGAAAAAGAAGCAATTTAAGGAGATCCTGAAGTACTTCCATCACCTATCTGCATGAAACCTGCATTTAACCTGAAACCTTTAAGGCTCTATTCCTCATTTTTGGGGTAAAAGAAATGCTGGAACTG
>JBBPDE010190504.1:0-18672 GCA_037974605.1 Nannopetersius ansorgii
TTTAACCGGGAGCCAGTGAAGCTGCTGAAGGATGGGAGTGATGTGGTGGATGGAAGGGGTCCTGGTTATAATACGAGTAGTAGAGTTCTGGACAATTTGGAGCTTATGAAGGGATTTTTGAGTAAGACCAAATAAAAGTGAATAATGTATTGCTATTAACATTTTAAAGCACTTCGCAACCTGGCACTTTCATATCTGTCTGATCTGTTAAACCTCTGCACTCCTGTTTGTACTCTTAGGTCTGCCTCTTCTAATCAGCTCACCACACCCTCTGTTCGCTTGTCCACCATGGAGTTTAGCACCTTTAGCTTTGTTGATTCAGACTGAAAACTTTTAAACATGCTCAACATGCACTTTTTTAAAATAAATTTTGTTCTTATAGTTCCATATTTATTCTTGTTTTTGGTTTTCTTTTTTAAGCAATTTAAAATTGCTCACTTGGCCAAAAATTGATAAATTATATAATCCGGAAGAAAACATTTAAATCTACATTTCTTAAGTGTTGGGTTTAGAATGAAAGAATTTTGACCTAAATTGCATGATTTAACAGTGTAAATATCAAGTAATTAAAAATGGTAGTTCTCATGGGTTTCAATTGGCCAAAAGTGGCCACAAAGAAGCTGAATATATAGTAAAAACTAGGAGGGCCAGTGGGTTAAAATGTATTATCTTCTAATAACATTTCAACATGAATTGTAATAACTTATCAAGATAGCCATCAATTATTAGTGCTTTAACTTTGGCAATCCTAAAATATTGGTCATATTTGTGCCGATGCAATACATTTATCGAGTGGAAATTGTAATGCAACCCAAGTGCAATGCAACCAAGGACTAGAAGACACTGTGACTCACCTTGGTAGCTTAAAGGTTCCTTGAGAGGAATGTAACAAGATGACATTGAGGTGTATTTATAATGGATCCTACAGAGATTTTATCACTCATGACATCCAACAGATAGGGCACAGTCGTCCTCTTTGTCTAGGTTATGGCAGCCCAGCAGTCATAAACTTGGCTATGCACCAAAAGGTCACAGGTTCATCCCAGTTAATGACATTCTGCTAACGCTATTGGACCCATGAGCAATGCTGCTCCGCGTAAAGTGTCTATGCATTAGGTATGGAACATCAGTCAGTAAGACAGTCACCAGTTTCTTATAGTGGTCCCTTGTTTCTTAATTACTGTATTCTTACAAGAATCAAATACAGTACCTCCATGAATGAACACTGTGAGACAAATGCAGCCAAAAATAGGTCAGTTATCTCTTAGTATCAGAGAGAATTGTATTTCACATACACATATTGGGGATTCTTTGGGACTTTACACAGTCCAGAGAAATATTGAAGGAGCATGGCTGAACTGAATGAAAGATTTCAATAATGTTCATATAAAAAAAAAACACATTTCGTGTGAATCTGGCACCAATCATATTGTGGATGCGTTAACCCCCTTAGGTTGTCTTTAAACTCTTAATTCATACCTGGGCTACCGAAGGAGAATTATAGTGGATGACAAAAAAGCGGAGGCAGCGAATAAACTGCAAACATTTTGAGGGTTTACGTATTTTGTTTTTTACCTTCAGTTTATTTGCAGGTTCAGCTCAGTAGCAGCATCTCTTACTTTTCTTTTGGTGTCATGGTACGAAGGCACCATACGGTAAGGTCTCGGCCAGCGGTCAGTAGAGGCCGCTGTTATTTTGTTTTGTTATGGGGACTTTTATTTTGAATTTATATATGTTTGTGTCTTTGGTCACTGTATCAGTATTTAAGTTTAGTATTTAAGTTCATGTTTTCAGTTGCTAGTCAACCCTCACCTCTGCCCTCAGGTTTCCTGCTCCTTATGTGTCTGCTGTTAAGTGTGCTTTTGTTAGGCCATTGTGCCTTTTTGTTTATTGTAAAGTCTGTGTGTTTTTTGTTAATAAAAATCCATTTACAGAATCTGCATTTGTGCCTCGCCGCACTCCCTGTGCATGGTTCAATGAGACACACCTACAGTCAACAATCTTAAGAACAAATTTACATCAGTGCACCTTAAACACCTAGACTGCACAAAACGTTAATGCACAAAAAATTACGTGGGAGTAATTTTGTCATGCTGACCCAACAAATTTATAGCCTGTGCTGATTTTGCTAAAAAAGCTGGCTATGACACTAGACCTGGGGGAGAGCTGACACTGGTGCTGGAGTATCCTTTCTCGTTCTAATTGATCATTGAAACCTTTGATTTCACCATTTTTTTTATCATATAGGTCTCCAAAATATTGATCCAAGAGAACTTAAAACCAAACAACCTTACTCGTGTGGGGAGTAGGAATGGGCACCAAGACCCGGTACTTAATCGGCCCCAGTGCCTAATTATAAAAGACCGGGGGACCGATAAATTCTGACGTTAACGGTTCTGCTGTCGGTACTGGAGAAATAAAAAAATAATAATAAATGCCCTCTTTACTATTGTTAAATAAACATTACCTAACATATTTTACCTGACCAACCTTTTGTAACTTTTTTTGTAACCATTTTTTTGAAGATAGTATTTGTTTAACAATCAAATACTTTTGTGTTTGTGTAATAGATTTGCTCAAACATTGGTGTTTGCTAAACTATAGATAATTATTTTACATTTAAAAAATAGTGTTATTTCTGTTCTCAATATGTTTTGTTTTTTTAATTAAAAACACGACAAAAAGTACCGATAAGAGTACCGTTAAAGTACCGAACCGATCAGTGGTAACGAAAGAAGTAGTAATACCATTAAAACCTTAACGATACCCATCCCTAGTGGGGAGTCATTGACCAACTTTGACGGGCACAAGAAGAATGATCTCCACCAGTTTGTCCGGCCAATTAAATCAACAAGTCCTGCCACAAGAAATCTGGTCAGTATGTGTACCACTCAGGCCCTGGATAAAAAGTACTTCCATGTCTTAGCATGTGAAACAAGGTTCCTTATGTGCTCTGTTCAAATCATCCGGACAACACCTAGCTGATGAACTGAATCCTGGTCACCCCTGTCAATTTTCATCTCTCTCACATGTTAACACTATGCTTCTTGTTGCCACAGACAGATTTTGCAAATCTTGTTTTTTTAATCCCGTTGCCTACAGTCTTCCTTCTAGGTGAATGTCTATTCCAGAAGACTTTTTGACATGTCAGCATTTCTGAGGATATTGTTTCTGACAGAGGATCACAATTTACTTCACAAGTGTGAAGAGCTTTCATGAGAAGAGTCACAGTGAGTCTCACCTCGGGGTGCCATCTGCAGTCCATCTACTGTCATGTAGTATGGACTAATGAAGAATTGGGCTGATTCCTGCATAGTTACTGCCCAGATCAGCAAATGCTCTGGGCTAAGTTTATCCCTTGGGCCGAATCAACACAAAATTCCTTAAGACACTTCTCCACTGGTTTAACACACTTTAATAGGGTTTCAGTGACCATTATTTCAATTGAATGCCGTCCAGCTGAAGCCTCAATGGTGAATGACTAGTAAAAGTAACCTCCGGTCCAAATGATTTACCGTTTTATTGTTTGTGAAGTTACCGAATCTTATTTGAACTATTTTTTAATTGATGCAATCTCATGCAGTCACACATCACAATGAGCTTAGCATCGTATATGACTTCAGTCACTGTTGATTTTTTCCAAATTCTTTTTATCTTGGCTAACTTTTAGTCATTAAGAAATGATATAAGTGCATGTTGAGTTTATGCTTATGACAAATAAGTTAATGAATCTCTTGTAGCTACTTTTTAAAGCTTATACTCAATGTATTTTTAGTACAGCATGAAAGGCTAATTTGTCTGATGTATAATTTACATAAAATTAATTAAGCTGTTTATGCTTTCATTAATATGCCTGTCCCCAAAAGCGAACATGTAAGGCAATTAGCATAAAGTCTCACCTTATATTAAAGAAATGATTAGTACAAGCATTCCTCTTTCATCCTGCCTTGCTGATGAAGTAAATGAACCACGAATGCTGGATGTGAGTGAAAGTTGAAATAGCCTTGGGTAAAAGAAGAAATCCTCTGTTTATAATTCTATTTGGGTACTTGCATAGAAGTACTTTTGATGACTCAAAAGTAAAATTCTGTGAATTTTTTTTTGCTATTACAGAAATTTGGGCCAACCCTTTTTAAGAAATGAACAAAATCTTATTTGTCACAAGAAATACTTTTAAAAAATTGTAAAATACTTGTTTTCAATATTGATTTTGAAGACATTTCAGGTCTGTCTTTTGTACATTGACATGTACTTTGTCTTAAATGAATTAAGAAGTATCAAGAGCTCCTCAACATGACACTGTTCCTTCTGGTTTATATATAATTGAAGTTTAATTCTTTAACAGGATGATAATAACAAGCATTCTTACATACTGTACCAAATTTATATCCAATCCAGAGAAAATCAAAACCAACTAGTGTGAAAAGAGCATCCAGCAAATGAGACAGAACTGTTTGCTGCTTGAAAAGATGCTAGGAGGGTTTGGACAGTTCCATTTGTTTTAAATATGTCTAATGCATTCTTGTAAAAACAAATATGGAAGAGTAGCATAGTCCAAAGGCGGGCCCACATTTATGGCCTGTAGTGTATATTAATAAAGAACCTGCATGGTGTTATGTTTGAGGATCTAGAGAGAAATGATATATTTGCAGGCTCCAAAAGGTTTAATGCAAAAAGACAAGTAACACAATCACAAACAAAAAGAGGGCTCCGGAGTGACATGAAAACAAAAACAAGATGAAGAAAACACAAGCAACACGGAACACCAAAACATTCACCATTAAACATTCAGGAATGCAAAAATCTAACAAAGGCTAGCAACAATGGTCAATGGTTTTCTGTGCTGATGGGATTTCGTGCAGGCAGAAACTGCCCAGCGCTGTATATACTCTATGGACAAAAGTAACCTCTTAATTATAGAATTCAGGTGAACCTTACTTTCAGTGAATCTTCCAATCTTGTGGACACAGTTGGGGGAAGAACCTCTTCTGTTCACAAAGAGAAGTCTACAAAGACATGGCTGGATGAGTGTGGTG
Organism: Nannopetersius ansorgii; assembly: GCA_037974605.1. Taxonomy (NCBI): domain Eukaryota; kingdom Metazoa; phylum Chordata; class Actinopteri; order Characiformes; family Alestidae; genus Nannopetersius; species Nannopetersius ansorgii. The sequence continues at coordinate 5,037 of JBBPDE010190504.1, forward strand.
CATAGAGTTCTGACCTCAACCCCATCCAACACCTTTAGGATGACCTAGACCGTCTTGTCCAAAATCAGTGCCTGATCTCATAAATACAGAATGAATGGGCACAAATTCCCACAGAAACTCCAAAATCTTGTGAAAAGCCTTCCAAGAAGAGTGGAAGGGGAAATAACTCCATATTAAAGTCTATGTATGGATGCAAAGTCATTAAAGTCCCTGTTGGTGTAATGGTCAGATGTCCCAATACTTCTGTGCATACAGGGGTGGAGGTAGCTCGGTGGGTAGGATACAAGAGGTCATGGGTTCGCATCTTACCTTCAGCATAAACCACCACTGGGTCCCTGAGCAAGACCCTTAACCCTAAGGAAGTCGCTTTGGATAAAAGAAATCCTTTAGTTGAATCATCCATCATAATATATATATGATAATGGTAATTTCAACTAGTGTATTTAACATTAAACTCGAAATTATACTGTTAATAGAGGTTTTCTAGATACCCTGATAATCCGACCACATCTCAAATCATACTTAGCTACAAATCTGAGGCAGTCTTGTGTGTCAGTGCGAACTCATAATGGTAGCTTATGCAACCTCAATTTCAGAACCTTGCTCCACAAGTTAATGAGCAAGCAATGGGTTTCTGAACATTCAGGTATCAGAAGAGATGTATAACCACGAAATGAAGAATGTTCTCAAAATGTTCTCATAAGCTGCAAAACATAGACAAAGACAAATAGCCATATAATTATTTGACCAAGGTTTTGAATGTTGAACACAGAAGCTGAAAGATTTTAGTAATTCATTTATAGGCCTATAGTACTTCAGTCTCTGTTTCTAGTCCGGACTCAAGACACTTTTTCAATGGACTTCCATTGGCTAACTATAGGGGACAGTCTCCCTTGAGCAACTTGAGGTTAAGGAACCAAGTGGTGGTATACTGAAGGTAGGATTCAAACTACCCACTACACCACCCGCCCCATGTCAAAGACCGGCTTATTTTTATTTAAAAATACACAAACATTTATTCTAGTACCTTGAAAGTAACAACCAGTATTTGAAGCCTGTACAATGCTGTTTTCCACTCCACCTTCAGAATCCAGTTAAGTAAAATGAATTTCCTTTGGCACCTGATCCTGTTACACTAAATGAGAGTCAGATGATACATGTTAGGTCTGAGCTACACATGAATTCCACTGACGGACACATGCCACTGTAAATCACTCTGCCTTAAAATGCCTATTTTAATAGTGTCATCCCTAAATATGAACTCCCAAATATGCTCAAAGAACACTTCTTTACCCTTAAAAAATTGAAAGATAAACCTCGTACTGTATTGTACAGTTTACATTGAACTCCTGCAATACTAGAATGTAAATACCAATACTACCGTTGTACAGACTGCACTGTAATTCATACAATGAGTGAGTAAGAGTGTGGCCGTTTTGGAGAAGTCCCAATGGCCAAGCACTGGCTGTCGTTGGGGACCAGTATTTGCCGGTATTTAAACCTCTCTCACACTCTCTTACTCTCTCTCTCTCGTCCTCCCTCTCTCTCTCTCCTTCTCGCTCTGTCACAGCATCTCGGCCCAATGGGCGGCTCCATATACATTTTTGCATTAAGCTGAATTTAAAATGAAATTAAAGTGTTTCAAATTCAGTCATTTTTTCTTGGAACCGACCTAATAATTTTGGCAAAAACCACAGGAAATTCGTAAAAACAGCAGATACAAGGGCGATATGGTTTCTTTCACACACCCTGCTTTGGAGACTCCTCTCTCTCCACTTCCACCCAGGTAAGTGAGTGATCCCGCACAGAATCTGGGAATCGACTGGCTTTTCTACATAAACCCATGCACTGTCCACCAATCGCACAATGCCACAGTCCCACTACTCATTGAACTCATTCAGCTGGACCCGTCACAAGCACGAGACAAGTCAGCCTTACTCTCATTACAATGTACCCAGACGGGCTTGTCTCGTAACCCCTGACCATTCACACACACATACTCACTCACTCCTTGCCCCGAGCCGTCATCCCCCTAATACTCAGGTAACTGACTGTGTGTGTGCAACCTAGAGGCCCTACCGTTACAAGTGCCAATTATTAATACAATACAACTCGCCGCCGGATGAACAGTACATTACTGAATTCTAAAAATGATTGGTGTTTACTCCTACATCTTACTCTATATTTTATTAATAAAAAATACATTAAATTATTGCTGTATTTACTCTGCTTATACAAAAGCAAATGAATGAACCAAAGAAAATGTCCGTGTATGAATTACAGTGCAGTCTATACAGGGGTAACATCGCTATTTACATTCTAGCACTGCAGTTCGGTGTAAACTGTACAGTATGGATATGGGTTTATCTTTATATTTTCATTAAGGGTAATGTGTTGAACTGAATTTAAAATGAAATTAAAGTGTTCTGGGAGCATATTTAGGGTTTAAACATTTTTTTCGGAGTGTGCAGATTGCTGGTCCATCCCCTCCAAACCACAGCCGCTGGCCTGTAATTTTCGCCTGAGATGCTGAGCTGCATTGCCAGAAGGTGCAGGGCGTTTGGACGGCAGGGCATTTTGTAGAATGAAATGAAAACAGGATCACATCAGCCAGTAACTGGACATTTAGGTGAATTTATATTTGGATTACTATTTATGTTTGTGGTAAATAATATAATTTTTGTAATAATGTATGACTAAATTGAGTTAAAAAAGAAACATATTGTCATGAGAAAAGCAAAATATATACGTGCTCAATACAATAATTCTACAGTGTTGTTGCAGTTGTATAATGGCCCAGAATCCAACACATTGTGTCAAACCATTAACACATCCCAACCCAAGCCATACTGGCTTTATTCACATTTGTCCAGCACTGGGTGGCCAAACTGACCCCACTATATTGTAATCTCAGGGCTTAATTTGTGCAGGAACTGCTCATCTGTCAAATTGTCCTGCCTTCTTAAAACGTCCTTCTGTAATGAATATTTATAGGGAGCTCCCCATAGAATATGCTATTGGGCTAAACCACCTTATCAAAGAATATAAAATAACATAAGGTTAAATGGCATAAAACACAAAACATTACTATTACATTACACTGGGGAGTATGACTAGAAGGATTAACAGACATCGTATTATTCAGATATTCATGCACACAGCTTGGCTGAGCTGAAACCCATTGCTGGCCATATTGGATCCAACACTGGGCTGCCAGATTGACCCAACTTGGGTTTATTTTAAACCTTGCTATATTTAGACTACAACCAGAACATACTTGTCCTGATGGTTTGCTCTGTCAGTCGATCAGCAAATACATCCTTGGGAATTCACAGCAGTGCTGCCAGTGCGCATTCTGTAGGTCCATCCTAATTCCACCAGACTGGCTGTTTTCTGATATGTTTTTTCTCACAAGAAAAGGTCAGCTGCTTTCATAACCCCCTTCTCAACCAGGACTTCACCATAGAAAAGCCAGAAAGTAAGGCTTGTCTCTATGGGCCATTCCACCGAATGGGTGCCATTTGCTTGTTGTAACTCTTCCAAATTAAACTTAATTTTTTATCTTTATTCAACTTTGAATCTAATAGCACATATATTTAACTATTCAAAACAAGTACTGGTCGATCTCAGGCAGCTTTATTTAAACTTTTACAAGGTTTCTAAGCCAAAGATGGTTACATTTTTCTCAGTCCTGTTACCAAAACTCATGTGACATCTCTTCAGGCTTTGCCTGGCCGGGCCCCATGGGTATAGGCCCGGCCACCAAGTGCTCGGCATTAGAAGTTGAATAGTATTACACTGACTAATATTCACACTAATAAACCAGGGGACTCTACTCACTCCTGTTACTGGCACTCAGTTTGAGTTTTTAGAATAGAATTGGCCAAAACATAAAATATAGCTACATGATAGCTATGCTAATAGCACAAGAACACTGAGCACATTCTAGTAATCTACTTAAATTTTGTATTTTAAAAATAAACAGATAATATCCAAGAATTATTTTTCTTAAATTTGCAATTTGAGCAATTTCCTCTGGGATAAATAAAGTTTTCTGATTCTGATTCTGATTCTGAATTAATTTAGGTAACAGGACAGAACATTGAGATTGACCTCCCCAATCATAGCTAAAATTTGATCAGATATAGAGAGAAAAAAAGGAGGAAACAAACTTTTGGTCTACCCATGGCCTTCAGAAGATCCAACTGATGCAACTTCCTGTTGAACATGTGACCTGTGGAAATGTTTCTGATTTTTCAGATGGGGTAATGCGTTTGGGTAACAGGACTGAGTGAAAACCTAGGGACACAAATAAAATGTGTATTTTACTTAAAAGTTATGGTTTTCTTATGAAAGAAATATTTTCAAAGCATAGATGGCATTTGGAGTCACACAACAATCCAAAAAAATTTAATCTCTGAAGGATTTTAATAATTATATTTCAAGGTAAAGTGTATATTTAGAGGTAAAGTGTAAAAAAATTTTTTTAGTGTTCTAGGTAGTTTTTATTAATGTCATTAATTATATATCTTAAATTTGCAATTAGGTCAATGTACAAGACACTATGCTTTAATGATAAAATGTATTTTACAGTTATTTTTTGTGCACATTTATACATGTAATTTCCTGGGGACGGAAATGGCACCCATTCGGTGGAATGCCCCCTATATGCTCACCACACACTTGGTTGCTCAGCATGCAACCTGTATACTGACATGCTTAGGTTCCTCCATTCTAAAAATTAAAGGCTTCTTCTGTGAGAAAGTGCCATTTTTAAATGTAGTAGTAATAGTAGAAGTAGTACTACACTGTTGCAGTACACATTGTCTTGTCCTGTCTCAGTTAGTGGTATTGTTGCTCTTGCTCTGTCCTGTCTTGCACTTGTGTTCTGTTTTGTTCTGCACCATGGTCCTGGAGGAACATTGTTTCATTTTTAATATATACTATGTATATGGTAGAAATGACAATAAATATCTACTTGACTTGACTTGAGTAGAAGCAGTAATAGTAGTAGCAGCAGTAGTAATAGTAGTAATAGTAATAGTAGCAGTAGCAGTAGTAATAGTAGTAGTAGTAGCAGCAGCAGTAGTAATAGTAATAGAAGTAGTAGCAATAGTAGTAGTAGTAGTAGCAGCAGCAGTAGTAAGAGTAATAGTAGAATTCGTTGTAATAGTAGCAGTAGTAGTATAAGTAATAACAGTAGTGGCAGTAGTAGTTGTTTGCTACATCATTCTTTGGAAGGTGCACCAGGTAGGGCTTCTTTGATGAAGTTGAGTCACCGCCGAATGATCCCATAAGTCGTGTGGAGTGAGGAGGGTGTGGAACATTTGGCAGGAGAAGAGGTGACTAGTATTGCAAGGGGAGGCGTCACAGGGGGGCCTTTGTCCACTGTCTTTGGGTCGATGCATTTCTTGAAGCGGTTCAAAAGGTGGCAGTGGTTTGACCGGAGTTGGCTGAGTAGGTAATGTACTGCATGTGGGAGGCGTGATTGCTGCTGGTTGACTGGGAGAGGATGTACGCCAAGGACTGCCTTTGGCTCCAAATTACCGACCACCTGGGAGACCACGGCCCAGTGGATGGCCTTCGTGGTGGCTTTAGGGTCAGCCTGCTGGTTGGCTTATTCCCATGATTCGTAGGTTGACTTCAGGGTGCCTTCATCCATCACAGACCATTGTTGCACAGTGACAGTTCGTGATTCGGGTGCTGATGATGTTAACATCTGCCTAAAAATTGGGAGGCGAGGAGGTAGGCATGGTCTTTCACCTTGAGCATCTGTGTTTCCTGATGTAGGTGGTTGACCTTTGCCATTTTGTGGCAGCCGGTACATGTTTGTAGGGCATCGTTTTGGCATTATTGACAGGCTGCGAAGGCAGACTCACTGGTGCCCGGCATCCACACTGGAGTGGTAGAGTCCATAGCAGCACAGGTGCTCACTTTGTAGGTGGTAACCAGTGTCTCTTTCTGCTGAACCTAAGATGACCCTGCAAGAGCTTTCAGTACCTTGTTGCAGTTGGAAGGTAGGCGATGTAGAAGTTGAATAACACGAGTGAGATCTTGGAGCCTTGGGGGACACCAGAGTGAATGCAATTCCTCTTTGATTTCACTCCTCTAAAGGAGGTGTGGGCCTGCCATCCTTGAAGGTAACACGCTGGCCAGCGTTTCCGAACGCCTTCGGTGTTGTGATTGACCATGTCGGAAGCAGCTGTCAAAGAGATGGTGATTTTCACTGATTGAATCCGTCTGCTAAGTCCGTTGCCAGGAGAGTTAACGCAGTGGTGGTCAGCTCTGAAGCCATGTTGATGAATTGCTAGTGGCAGATGAGTTGTCAAATCCAGCAAGATGAGTGCTTTCATGGCTTTGGCAGTTGGGCAGAGAAGCGCAATGGATCAGAATGACTTGGCCTCGTCCCTTCCTGGTTTTGGAATGGGGATTATATTCGTCAGGGATGGATGCTTTGCTGTTGTTTCAGCTCCTGATGACCTTTGCGGCGTCAGCCGGGGAGTAGTAGTAGTAGCAGTAGTGGTAGTAATAGCAATAGTAGCAGTAGTTGTAGTTGTAGTAGTAGTAGAAGAAGCAATTATGGTAATGGCACCCATGCAGTGAATGTGCACAGAGGAGGCATACAAACAAAAATCCACAAAGGTTTCTTGTTAGAGTGGCACTCAGCAATAGACTGGGTCACTGAAAACCACATAAATACTGCTGAAAAACTATATATAAGTACATAAAAGTACAGTATTTCCTAGTTGTTTACTCTTTTTCTGAATAGAAAAGTTTGTTACATGTTCATAGGAATTGCTCTATTACCTTTCTGTGCAGTAGTAATCATGCCCTGGGTGAATTCCGGCTGCAAGTTCTACATTTATGAGAATCTGAGAGGAGAGCTTTGACTTCAGAATTTACTGACCAGCTACAGACCTCCTGGAGGAAGACTGTCTTCCTTACAGATATCTTACAGCTAATTCTTTTTACAGCTAAGCATCCTTTAAGTTCCCCTTGGGGTGGGATATCAGCCTTTTGGAGACTCAAAAAGAGATTTTGGAGAATCTCTTTGTAAAAGCAATGAAAATCAACAAAGTTTGAAATGGTCCCTTTAGTATCTGTAATTCTAAATCTTGACCAGCATTTCTGGAGTTGCTTCTGATCACAGAGACTTGGAACTATATAAAATAATCATCTAGAGGACAGAGCTGTGTTTAAGAGGTGTAACTACAGCTAACTGCTCTTCAGCTACTAAATCTAGCACAATGGGTTCTATTTATAGATATAGGAGAGCTAGACTGCTGATGAGATTATTAAATACACAGCAAATAGCACAGCACTTAGTTGACATACTAGGAATCTCATTCTGCACTGTAAAATGAATGTGAAAAGTAATCATGCTTCCAAAAAAATGTTATTGTAAACTCAGAGCAAGCTTACAAAATCAAAACACGAAATGTAAAGGAGGATGTGGAAGTGTCTCTTTCACTCCGTAGGAAAACACTGGGGCGCTCACAAACAGTCTTACAGTCTCTCACTTCACTTTGTCACCACTCCCATGTGAACGTCTCACTCTGTGTGAGGCTGAGACACACCATTTCACTCCTGCAAGGATATAGACAGAGAGAGATAGGGAAATACACAGTCAGAGTACGTTCCACTCGTTGCACCAGCTCCTCTTGGCGCATTGTTGTTTCTCTCCTTGAGAAGATATCCGTTCTCCCATTGCATGGCAGCACACACCTGGACAGTCACTCGGGTCGGGGTCCACAAGCACACATAGCAGCACAGTTACAGATTCAGAACTGATCTTCCTCATGAGCACAGCAGAGAAATATGGTTTCACAGAAGCTGACTCACAGCACTACGAGAAGTACGGTTTCAACAGTGCACCAGCACCGGCTCACAAAAGGAATACTAATCGTCCTCTTACACACACACACAGAAAGGAGCGTACAGATAAGTCTTCTACCTTGAGCTCCAAACACATTCCCTCCAGTTGTTACTGAAAAGTTAGTTGGGTGACCACGCACTGGCTCTCTGGCTCAGACGGCCTATAAACAGCCAATCACACAACGCAGACCTTAACAACACTCATTAGAGACAGGTGGACATATCATTTGAGGCCTCGTCTCCCGGTGCTTGCTGCAGTACCACTCCTTGCACCTAATGATTACATTCACACACACACCCCTTGCCCAGAGCCCCTGTGTCCTAATACTCAGGCGACCTACTTCTCTTGTGCTGAGGCGAAGGTTCACCAGATGTCACACTCTGCAACAAATATGGACATTTGTGTGCAAAACGATATATGTATACAGTAATCCCCCAGTTTTACGCAGATCAAGAGTCGCGGATTCAGTCACACACAGAAGAACCAAACTCATCGTTTTACGCGGAAATCCCCACAATAAAGCGGAAACTGCAAAGATCCTTGCCTTTTTTTGAAGAACCGAACTGTATTGCCGTCACAAGCCCAGCGGTGGTGGTAATACACTGAACAGTTGTCAGCCACCATAAAAGGAAGAAGAAGAAACCTGCTGCAGCCTGCCGGCTCTGTGTCTTGTGCCCCCAATTTTCATGTTATCTCAGTTTATTTAGTATTAGTAAGATGTGCCCTGTCTAAACATGTGGGTAGATAGAGTTATTTCAATGTTTCTTTAGTGTACGAGTCTTTACACACTGCTAATGCTAACCGCTAATGCTAACGGTTTTCTCTTTCTCCCTCTCTCACACGCACACACACACACACACACACACACACACACACACTAATAAACCAATATTTCCTACTTTGTCCCTGACTTAGCTAAGCATCAGCACAGAGAGCTGCCTTGTTCTTTTGTGTATGAGTCTTTGCACACTGCTAATGCTAACTGCTAATGCTAACTTTTTTCATTCACACACATTCACACACATTTATTTCACATTTATTTCATTTTGTAAAGCTGCTTTGTGACAATGACCATTGTTAAAAGCGCTATATAAATAAAATTGAATTGAATTGAAATAAGCAATAATGTTTTCAGATTATGATTATTTATTCATCTTTCCATTTTCTTTATGTGTAATGCATTAAAATGAGTTATAATAAAAAAAGGGCTCTGGGAGCATATTTGGGGGCATATTTAGGGTTTACACTATAAAAACATTTTTAGGCATTTGTTCAATATACACGGGTGCTCTTGGAAAGTAACCCCTGAGAAAAGTGGAGCATTACTGTATATGAACTTATGAAAGTGTCATGAAATTCCAGCTTCGCGCTGCTCTGCTGGAACCAGACCAGGGCTCTCATTTATAACCGTCGCGTGCGCACAAAACAGGACCTAAAAGATGCGTATGCCTCTTCCTACACATACATTGCGATCTATAGAAACAAACTCGACAGGAGAATGGGCGCATATGTACGGAAACTCCGAACATTTTTGAAACAAAACAATGCGACCCCAGGTGAAGAGGATGAGCAAAAACGTGAGAGGTATTACTACTACATATACTAATAATTCCTTGTGCTAATGAGTAATACACAATATATTTAATTTCACTTATTCAGCCACATATTTATAGTATTTTACTTATATATAGTGAATGTATATATAAGTAAAATATATAATTTATCTTTTAATCTATGCATCGCAGCTGTAGAAGTGGTGGTCGTGATTACCACAATCATTTGGACATGGTGTGAAACAATGCTGAAAACACAAAGACCGTGATCACATTTGTGCGTAACGTAGCATAATGGATGCACTGGCATTGTTAGAAGATTATGCCAATGGCAGAATTAGAAGAGAACGGGTGCTCAGGGCCCATCATGATGACCCATAAGCCGATTTAGATTACCTAGATGTGTGCTTTTGGAGCTTTGTGCTGAACTGAGTCCAACCCAATGGAACCGCACCATGCCGGTAAACACAGGTACTCATGACACTGGGGTTCCTTACAGCAGCAGGAATTAGCCAACAGGTATGTAATAATTAACAATGAAATAGTGAATTAGTTCTAATGCTTGTTTAGGAAATACATGAATAATCTAATTGTATTCTAGGTCTGGGATATCCCAAATATCACTAAGCTCAATAATACCTGTCGTTTTGGATGGGATTATTAAAATGACTAGTAAATACATTAAACTCCCTTACACTGTGGGAGAACAGGCCAATATCAAAAGGCAATTTGAAGCTCGTGTGCGAGCCGTTGTGAAATACAGATGTTTAGAAGCATCAGGTGGCTGGTTGTTATACCATCCCCCAAAAGTGTGCTGAATTGTGAGAGCCTGTGTGGTGTTGCACAATATGGCACAGAGGAATGGCATTCCTCTCCCTCCTGGTCTTCCCTTACCACAGCATGAAGACCCGGAACCACAGCCCCGTACCCGACAGGAAGGCTATCAACTCAGGGAAGATGTAATGTGAAGTTTGTGAAGACAACTATGCAAAGGTATATTTTTTAACAAGATCTTTCAATGTTGTTGAAATATCACCTAACACAGCTCTAACTCTTTTCAATTAATCAGAAATGTCTTTGATTGCTCTAGTTGTATTTCATTGTGTCGCCAAGACAGCCACAGTCAGGACCGTCGCTCTTCGGCCACCCCCTTTGACTCCTCCCAACCTACTGCCCTCATACTCTCTAGGGGTGGGAGGGGGTCAACAGAACCAATACATAATACAGTCTAACTTTTCTCAGAAATGCAAATAAAAAACGCTTACTGTGGATCAATCAGCTGGGAAAGAGTAGTTTGGACAAAGTAGCTGGGTGACCGCACATCTTCTCACCGACTCAACTGAGCTTTAAAAGGAAGACATACGAAGGAGCACAACACACACAACTTCCAGTAACATCATTAGGACGAGACAAGACTTGTGCACACTAATACTCTGACGAATGGGGGCACTGGTGCCTCAATGGTGTTTCCTAATGGGTAATATTGAGAAATAGCCTACAGTAGCTAGATAGCAATGTCAGAGTGCTCATGTGAGCACAGATGGTACAGGCACTGATTCAGCCACAGCTTTTTTTGACTGACCTCATGCTCTGAATGAGTTATTTTAAGATACCTTTGTTATTTCCCTCTGGGTTCTATTCTTCTCTTCTCATCTTATCCATTGTGAGAAGATGCTGTAGGATAGTTGATTTCCTGATTTGGCTTGCCAGCTTGTTCAATTGCATTCCTTTGATAAGATAAGGCAGAGAGGCAGGGGAGAGGAGGTATTTACATTTGAATGGATGTGGTTGGGCTGTGCTCTAGATTAGTTCATCTTTTCACCATTCAGTTCACTGCTCAGGCCAACAAGAAAACTCTCAGTCCTCCTAATAGGCAATCCAGGTTATAGTAAGTTCATGTTTTCCATAAAATGGACCATATGGCATGTTGCATGAGCTGTGCATGAAATCCATAGATATATACCAATCATTCACAACCTTTAAACCAATTACAGGTCAAATGAATAACATTGATTATCTTGTTACTATGGCATCTGTGAAGGGATGGGATATTTTAGGCAGCAAGTCTACAGTCAGTTCATGAAGTCGACGCGTGGGAAGCAGGAAAAACGAGCAAGGGTAAGGATCTGAGTGATTTTGTCAATGGTCAGAAGCGATAGCTAGACACCTGGGATCTCTAAAATAGCAGGTTGTGTGTGACAGATCAGTGTGCACTAGTTAAGAGTCAGTACCTAAAGTAGTTCAAGGAAGGACAACCAGTGAACCAGCTACAGGGTCATGGGAGTACAAGGCTCCAGATGTGCTAGTATTAGTCCTACAGAAGAGTGTTCAGTCTGTGTCTAGCCCCGCAGAACAGCTACTGCAAAACAAATTGCTTGTGTTTGCAATGTTTGTAATCCTCATGAACATCATGATGGATTGTTCCTTGAGAAAATCTCCAGTCCATCCTACAGTCTCCAGTCCATCCTGGCACAATATGGTAAGATAGTTGGAACTGAATGTTTTCATCATCATAAAAGTTCTTAAATAGTCAACATTCACCCAATTCTAAGTCCTGTGAGAGTGATTGTGGCAGATGTCATTGATGAACACTCTGTGTTGAGTGACAGTGATCCTATTCACACCTGGTCACTTTATGTGACTAGCATCTGGGCTGTACCCTGCTAAGATTTTAGCCAAATCCATTTGCAATTAGTAGCGGTAAATGTGTCTCGTGTTCATGCAGTGTGGGTTATGGAATAAAAATAAATTACAATGTCAGTAGAGAGGGAGGTTGTTGGCAATGGTGTCTTGGAGAGATCCAGGCATTTACACTTTATAACATGTGCTTTGAATGGGTACCAGAGCTGCTAGTGAAGTGATTTGCTGTGGTCGATCTCATTTTTATGTGGCATGGTCTCATGCTGGTATAATCTTACACCTCAAGGCCCAGATGTAAACCTGTTACATACTCTGTAAGGTTGGGAACCCATGTCATGTACTGCAGTCTCTGGGGTAAGGCAGCAGACCCATGTATCTCTTGGTAGAAACACTTGGTGGAGATTAGCCTAGTCTTCCCCTAGTCTTTTTTCCATCTAGCAAAGAAACAGAGAGAGCTACAGACAAGGGAATACTGGGGATGTTGAGTTCTTAAACCAGAGCTTCATTACCAGAGTAGAGAAGAGGCACAGCCCTCCCTTCATCCACCAGCAAATGCTCAGTGGGGATTAGAGTAGCCCTCCTCTCTTGCATTGTTTTTTTTAATGAATTTTGATGCTGTGTCTGCCATAGTTTAGTCATGTTGTGTTGACATTTTAGGGCAATTTGAGGATAGCGTCCTTTCCTTGTGAGCGAGCTAAAGGCTTCCAGACCTTGTGACTGGTCATGTGTGGCCAATTTGTCCTCTAATTCCTTGGATAATCCTTGAAGGAAGATTGGAGTGCAGAAGTCTATAAGGTAGTCTCTAGCTGCTACTAGCTGCCACTTTCCTCTCCAATAGATAGCTTTGCACTGATTCTTTGTCATAAAGGCCAAGATGTCATCACATAGAGAGGTTTGGCATTCCCAGATAGGTCAAGTCAAGTCAACTCAAGTAGGTTTTCTTGTCATTTTGACCACATACAGTACACACAACACACAGTAAAACTAAACACCGTGCCCCCAGGACTACAGTGCAACACAAGAGCAGAACAGAACAAAACATAACACCACAAGACCACAAGTGCAGACGGATCAAAACATTTTGCATGAAAAGCACAAGCGCAAAAATACAATTAGACAAAACAGTTTGTGCAATCTACATTGTGTTGTGTTGTTGGTTGCAAAGTGTTCAAACAAAACTTCCTTAATATCAAACAAAATTCATTCAATATTCATTCTCACCGACGAGACTTTTGATTTCGCTGCTACTGTCACTCAAATACCTGCTGGCAAATGAGTCAAAGCGCCGCCCACATGAGAGATCTGTGCCAGAACTGCAAACAAATCCTCAAGCCGCGAAAACGTAAAACTGGGCAGAGTGACTGAAAAGCCAGCAGCGAAACTGAAATTGAAAGTCTCACAGGCAAGAATGAATATTGAATGAATTTTGTTTGAAAAGCCAGCAGCTAAATCGAAAAACTAGCAGCGAAATCGAAAGCCTCACAGGCGAGAATTCAATTCAATTCAATTTTATTTATATAGCGCTTTTAACAATGGTCATTTTCACAAAGCAGCTTTACAAAATGAA
>JBBPDE010190523.1:0-18668 GCA_037974605.1 Nannopetersius ansorgii
TGTGTGTGTGTGTGTGTGTGTGTGTGTGTGTGTGTGTGTGTGTGTGTGTGTGTGTGTGTGTGTGTGTGGTACAGGGAAACGTGGATGTGTGAGGGTTGTGTTCACCACTTGTTTGACTACATTCGCATCCAAATACTATGTTACTACCCTCTAATGTCTAGGATTTGATGGTCATTTTTGAAAATCACTTGTATTTTTCTTTTGGAAGAAGAGACACTAAAAGCTCTATTTATTCTTCAAAATAACTGCAGTATACAACATTGGGAGATGAACTTTTTCTTTTTAAAGGTTTTAGAGCAGGGTCACCAACCTTTTTAAAACTGAGAGCTACTTCACAGGTACTGAGCCAAACGAAGGGCTGCCAGTTTAATGCACTAGAACAGAGTTTACCTAAACTTAACATATAATTCACTGGTGAGTTGTGCTATTTTTAGAACAGGTCCGTGGACTACTCATGTGGTTGTTGGGGGCACCCCCAGTGCCTGCATTTGGCAACTGCTGTCTGTTCACTCACCTGGTTTGCAGGTGACAGCTACTTCAATGTTCTGCTGAAGGTTTGTGGTGTCACTTAAACACTTAAAGACACGTTGACACTCCAGTTCATCCCAACCAGCTATCAGAGTCTACAAAAGGTTTAAAATTACACATAAAATTACTGTTACTGAATGTTAAAGTCACGATTGTTCAATGAAAAGAAAAATGCAGGTTCCTTCTATAATGCAAAATGTTGCATCACTGAGTGACCAGTTTATTAGTTACATATCCTTCAAATTTATATCAGAACTAATATTAAAAAACTAATGAAGAATAGTTTATTTCACATGGAAATGCCTGCTGAATCTATATTTATAAATACCATGCAACAAGTTAAATAATCCAGATTTTCCTAAATTAAGGCAGGTGTGCTAGTGAGGGAATTTTATGAATACATGTGATGACTGGATTTTTTGAATCCAGATATATAGTATCATTGTACTGTAACATACAATTGCATAACAATATTATCACAGCGAGTGTTAAAACTCATGCATGATGGTTAATATGTTCACAAATTCTAGCTGTTGAATTATTCAACATGAGTGCTCCCCCAATAATACTTGAATTTAAAAAAAAGTTTAGTCCCTTTATACAAATTGATGGGCCACTATTATCCAACAACAAAAAAGCAAATGAACTGCCCACCTGTCATCTAGATGAAATTTGCCAGAACACTGATATTTAGTAAAAGTGTTAAAATGAAGAGGGTGAACAGAGAATGATGGTTGATGTGGTGGGAGTTATGTCGCAGATCAAAATAATTATTACTAATTTAGTGTAATGTTAATGAGGCGATTCACTAAATCTTGAACAAGTTAAGTCTTTCCATGTTACCTTTCCTTAACAATTCTAATCAGGAATCATTACAATTCGACACAACTGTACAACCTGAGCAAAAAATGAATGAATTAATTCATCAATTAATTATAGTTCAAGTAATTTACTCATCTACAATACAAAATACTAACCTTCAGAAACATTCCATAATATGTGAAGCCTTGGCATGAATGCAATGCAGCACACTGCTCCATCTTTAAACTGAGGACCTGGAGTAACACAGGGAGCTCTATTCAGGCTGAGAGGAATTCTTTCATGACTGAGGGAATTCATGAGAACTCCTTTGCAAATTCTTGCACAGTTTGCAACTTTAATGGTACAAAAAATAAAGTTAGGGGCAATATGGCAAAAATACAATATCCTGATACTTTGAGAAATCTGCACAATCCACAACATGTAATGATATTTATTTTTGTGACAAGTTTAAAATTAATAGTTGTGATGTTATTTAAAAATAACATAAAAACTATTAAAACAATGAGAGTAATTTTTGTTTGACATAATGCACAGTTATCTAGCACTACTTTTGCCCTCTTTGTAACGAAACATGCAGGTTCATTAAGGTGTTGTTTAAGTGCAGAAGCATGTAACATTGCACTGTTTCTTTAAGAACAGCTAGAAGATCATACAGGATATTCAGGGCCACCCATTGCTGACACAGGTATTATTGCCAATAATATGCTAGGCCACAATGAGACCCCAAGACTTACCAATAATTCGTTTTCAAAACAGTTTTCAGGCCCAACCATACAGTCCACATTTTACCTACAATTCCACTTGTAACACAGGATAACAACAAAAACTAACCTCAGCCCTGGGGTTCCTAAGGACTGGTTAAAATTTTATGAAGCAAAATCATAAATACCTGTTCTGCTTAATTACTGCTTAGCTTTAACAGGATAACATTTTAGGCCGTTCTATGAAAGTTCACTGGCAAAGCAACCCACTGAATATTCTCCACAATCTAAGACAATATTTCTGACCAACATGTCTTTAAATTCAGATGTGTCTAATATCAAATCTTAATTGCAATCTGCCTCTCTCTGGGCTCCACAGTCACATATTTTTATATTTATTATCTTAAATTTATTTCGTCAACAGCTATAGCATATTCCCTTGAAATAAGTTGATCTGCACTTTTTCGACTCACCTGTGAAAATGCGTTACATACCAACCTTAACCGATCCTTGGTTGGTAGTAACAGGGAGCATCTCTTGAACAGTAAACCTATAGGAATGAACATCACATCACCCTAAATATCACACTCATAATTTATCATAATCTACACACCTTCAGCTGAATCTCCAATCTTACCAAGGCCTCTGAAATGGTCAAGTGCAGAGCCGTTAGTGTTAGGCGTTATACAGCAAAACCACGAAAAAATCATTTGCTTCCTCCAGGCTGAAGTGGATACGTGCCGCACAACGTAGCTGCTGATTGTTTTTGATACCATGCTGAAAACACTGGCCTCCAGAGCTGAAAAACAAATGCAAGGCTGCAAATGAATGCAAATATATGTGTACGGTCTTGTTTCACATCTTAAAATTGAAAGTAAAATCAATAGTGGCCTTAGATAAAATTCTTGTTTTCCACTGAAATGTACAGACTCTTGCCCTTTTCATCTATGTCTCTGGTTTTCGGCTACTTCATTGTGCACTAATGAGGAGGGGGGAAAAATGAATCAATAATATCCTGGTTCACTTCTACATTCTCTCCATCGCCTCTACCTTTCAACCAAAACTCAGAAATGTGTCACGGTAAAGAAGGAAATGTGAATGAACAGGACCACAACAAAAAAATTATTTATACAATTCTCCCCTACACCAAATATAGTTGATATATGAAGGTATGTACAGTGCATGAATGGTGGTGGTGGCTTCCGTAGTTTTGCAGAAGTAACAGAAGTCCATTAGACCACGACTTGCATCCTACCGTACTAAACAGTGCTACATGTAGAGCTAAGGGGCAAATATGGGCTAACATAATAGAAGGCCATTTGATGATTTAGAATTCATGTGATTTTCTACATTAGTTTGCTAAGCCACGGAAGCACATTTCAACACAAAACATGTCTTTACAATTATGTAAAAGTAATATTTCACATTTCGGTGAAGTTCCCACAACATGCAACTACTGCATCCTTTGTGAAATAATAAAAGTATACTATATTGACAAATAGCTTCCACACTTCTTTCAAGACTTTCCACAAGATTTTGGAGTCTTTCTGTGGAAATGTGTGCCCGTTTATTCTGTAGAGCATTTATTAACTCATCTTTATACAGCTTTCTTTGTGAACATAGGCACAGTCATGCTGGAATAGAAAAGATTCTTCCCTAAACTGTTCCCACAAAACTGGAAGCATGACGTTGTCCAAAGCCTCTTCGTCTGATGAAGCATTAAGATAAAGCCCATTACTGGACGTAAAGTGCCACCTGAGTCCAATAACGAAGAGGTGTCCCAATACTTTTGTTCATACAGTGTACATAATGGAAGCCTTTAATAAAAAGAGAGAATCTTACATGGTTGAAAGTACTTCAGCTAGGATGTATGACTGCAGATTTATCTCCAGTTACTTTACTCACCTGAGAGATGGTCTAAAATTAAATCAAACACCTCAGCTGGCAGCTTCTGGAAGAATCCCTGACTGGAATTTCTTTGGCTTCTGGTCTTCACAGTCCTGGGAGGATAGGGCCTAGACCTGCAACGATGCTTCATACGAGTCGAGGTGAATTTCCTCGACATCGAGGCCATCTCACAGTCCTGCTTGACAATAAATAAAGCATGAAATAACCCAATGATTTTAAGGAAAATGGAAACAAGTCTACTGCATAGCAATATTAGCTTCTTAGATAACCACTGCTAGCCACCTTGTTTTGTAATATGGACTAACAAAACTTTATTAAGGAGTTAAGCTTCCAATACACATTCCACTCAGTGTTTAGGCACTAGCCTTTTAACATAAAACTTGAAGACTCACTTTAAAGTCCACGGCAAGTAGCCTGCTAATCCTTCTGTGCAAATATAACGTTTATGGAAATTAGTTTTACCTGACTTTTCTGAGCCTTGTAAACGTCTATAGATAAAGTAAGCGGTGTCGTGTATTTGTTAGAAACTTGTCACACAATAAAACGTCTATTTATCCGGTTTTTAGTCAAATCCTCTCACTTTTTTAAACACACGTGCGCGTGAATGAGGACACGAGCTTAATAACAGAGTCAGGCTTCATTAAACCAAAAATGCAAAAAATCGCAAAAAGATACATATTTACAAGCTGGTGAATAAGTGGTGTTGGATTCCATAGATGTTGGAGTTGACTCCCGATTCCAAAAAATCCGATAAATTGTTATTGATACACTATATTGACCAAAGTATTGGGATTTTAATGACACGGTATTCAGATACCTCCTTCAGGTGGTTATGACTTATGTGGTGAGTCTGTCCTGTTATACAGTGATTCTTCTGGCTAAAATTAGTCACATAATTGTAACAAATGGCTTCGATTGTATATTAAAGTCTCTATCATTAAAAATACAATTTTCTATTTTACACGCTTTACTATTGATCTATATGGTCAATTACATCATCAGTGCATGCAGGGTATGCCAGCTATAAACCATGACTATAAACCATGAAATAATAAAATCAAAAATATTGTCTAGTCTCTCTAGCCTCACAAAAAAATTATCTAATGTACAAATCATCTCAAACTTTGAATTAGTGTTTAGTGATATTTAAAAGTATGTTAAGAACTTGCAGAAGTAAATCTATATACAATATTAAATGATTTCGTTATATAACTGAAGCTAATTAACAGTAGTAAAACT
Source organism: Nannopetersius ansorgii (assembly GCA_037974605.1). NCBI lineage: Eukaryota > Metazoa > Chordata > Actinopteri > Characiformes > Alestidae > Nannopetersius > Nannopetersius ansorgii. The sequence goes on from JBBPDE010190523.1 coordinate 5,199, forward strand.
TTCAGTTCAGAAGATTTAAACTTCCAGACTGAAAACACACATTCATTCTTCTACAAAATGTTCAATGTAAGTGGGGTTGGAAACTTGTGATTGTTCTTCTTAAGTTTTATTTATATTAAACGAATGCAAACATGCAATCACACGACAATTATATAAATATAAACTTCAATCAATCAATCAATCAATCAATCAAACAAACTTTATTTATATAGCACATTTTTATATAGCACATTTTACACTGCTTCACAGTGTTAAAAATCAACAAGAACAACATATGCTACAGTTTAAGGAAATACAAGAACTCTACAGTTAAAACCTAGAATGAAAAAAAAAAAAAAAAGATAAAAATATATATAAACAGTAAATAAGTAAGATAAGATAAGATAAGAATTTTGTATATAAACCTGGCCATTTTTGACACTCCTAGACTGTAACTATTTTGAACCCAATTTTTTTATGTTCCTCCAGCTAGCTCTTCTGGACTTGCTGCACAGTCCGCTGATGTTGCTCCAGGAGATGGGTAGGATAACACAAGACTTATGCAGACAGGAACCGCAGGACTTTTTGATCCATTGTTATGAATTGGCATGGTATACCTTATATTACCAGTTTATGGCATATGAACAAAACCTCTACACTTTATGCACTTTATATCAGTCTGTTGAGTTATACCTCCTTTGACTGCTGATTGATTATCTGGTAGCATTTGGGATGGGATACAAAATATACTCGACCCAGAACAGAACTGGCACAAAATCAATTTAAGAAACAAGGACATATGACCCATTTTTACGACCCACTTTCAAAATATTACACAAATAGCAAAGTTATTATTCTTGGATTGAGATGGGAAAAATGACTTTCCTCATTCTGTACATTCTGTACATTCTGGTTTGAACACAGAACCCTAGTATATACATTAATGAATATGTTAGAAAACACCAACACAAACATCTATGCTCGACACCTGCACGTACGCAGACGCAGAATATAACTAATAAAGTATGTAAGTATATAACTATTAAAAACTGTAAGAAACCTCTCATAACTATTATTGGACAGATTGTTCTTCTCAGAAGTTAATCAGAATTGTCAACCAGATAGTACAAATAATTAATTTTAAATTATCCTTAAAGATATCATTGGTCTCCTTAAAGATATCATGTCATGATATTCATTGGTTGATCTGTATTCCCTCGTTCACTCTCACATGGACCAATTCAAGAGAAATTGAGTGAGTAAATGTGTTCAAATAGGGCTGTTTTTGCATTGTACTTTCCAAATATGGCTTTTGTGGAGAATGAGAAACTCTATATATATTTGCTTATGTTTAAATGTGACAGCTATGGCCTGCTAATGGACCGCTGTGACGTCACTGTGACAGCTATAGCCTACTATCGGAATGCTGTGACATCACTGTGACAGCTATAGCCTATTATCGGAGCGCTGTGACATCACTGTGAGAGAGCGCTGTGATGTCATTGTGACAGCTGTAGCCTCATTCTGGCCCTTCTGGACCTCATTCCTGACAATGATGTTACAGCATGCATGGAGAAGGTGGAGAACGTGACATTGTGGGGTCAGGAGAACTGCCTAAAAGTGAATGTCAGTAAAACCAAGGAGCTTGTGGTCCTACACCCACCTCAACAACAACGGGACTGCAGCGGAGAAGGTGAGCGGCTTCAAATATCTAGGCATTTACATCTCAGAGGATCTGACATTGACTGAACACCTTCAAGCCCAGACCAAAAAGGCGAAGCGGTGTCTCTGCCATATGAAGCAGCTGATGACGTTTTGGGTTTCTTCAGTGATCCTAAGGACTTTTTACTCTGGTGCTGTAGAGTCCTTACTAAGAACTAATCACCTTGGTTTGGAATTAGTTCTGTACAGGACATTAAGGTACTAGAGAGAGTGATGCATGCAGTGAAACACTGCATCAGATCAGATCTACCATCACTCAAGGACATTTGTAATGTTTTGTTATTTAGTTTTTGTTTTTTTCTAAATATTTGTAATTCTTTTCAAATTTCTCTTGAATTTAAATTGTTCGATAACTTTGTTGCACTGTGTCTTGGGCCGACTCAATCTTCATGCTTTAACCTCCTGCTTTAAGTAATTATAACTGTGTTATTTAAGTACAAATAATTCCTCAGTGAATCTTTATGTCGCCACTGAGCTGTGTGGGAGCATATTGATCACGTCTGAGGATGGTCAAACCCAGTTGTGCAGAATTGTTAGCTGCATGGCAGTGGAAATAAATGTGCATTGATAGATCAGCATGTCTAGGCCTTTGCAGCAGAACCTTTTGTTTCAGGCACTGCGGTGTTGGCGTAGGTTATCTGCCTGGCTGTGACAGCTCAGGAAATGCCTGTGAGTGATGTACTAAGGAAGCACAGAGCACACAGCTGTCCGACAGCACAATAACTTGTTCATCGGTAAAGCCAGGCAGATAGCGCTCTGCACCCGGACCACACTTTGGAGTGGACCCAGTTGCATCTCCGTCCTCAGTGAACACGGCGTGCACAACAGGTAAGCTTCTGAGTTTCATCCTGTGCATATGTCCACAAATTCTCTTTGCTCCTGTTCGTAATTCGAGCCCATTTGGTGTCATTTCTATTCGGATATCTTTTGTCCGGTCAATGGGGAAATGTCCAGTTTGAAATGCATTAGAGAAAGCATTAGGGCTATTTCTACTCTACATTTTGCCCCGTGCCTTGAACACAAGCCTTTCTGTTTCCCCAGCTGGACACAATAGGATATCTGTGTTCCGTCTTTCACTGCAAGGCTTGTATTGAGCCTTTCACAGTGCAAGACTTTAGCACTCACGCCCAAATTGAGCCTGCAGTCGCAACATATGACAGAACAACTTGCAATGGCTCTGTAATGTCTGTCTGGGTGCTAAACATACATTTAGTGTTCAGACATGAATACTTACAGACAGTAAGGGTGAGCTCGCTGGCAAAAGGGTATTGAAAGTCTTGATTCTTACTTCACTGGAATGAATTAAGTGCCCGAGCAAAACAGTACAGCTACGTTTAAAAATTACGAGACCAATTGTTTTTGTAATAAAGAAAAAGTTATCAGTTTAAGAAAGAAATATGGTTTTTTTTGTCAAAATTTGCCACTTTTGTCTCTGAAGTTTATTTCCAGGTTTTGCACTAGAGATGTACTGTATTCTCATTACAATAATGCAAATTGTACTTATTGTTTAAATGTGCAGTTCTCACAGTGCCAAAAGGTATAAGCTCGCATAACTGGTTAACTAATAAACTAACAGTAGATCATTTTTAAAGCAGAATAATTATTTTTTTAAAAACAATATTTCTGATATTCTCTTTTGTTCACTGTCATACTATCATATCAAACAACTGCATTCAAAATCTACCCTGATATTGAATTTTTGCTTTATTGAGGAACTTGTCTTTTCAAATTTTAAATGCTAATATATAATTATTAATGCAAGTAAACTGCAGTAAACTGAACCGAGCATACTTTAAAACATTAGTTACTTATGGTGTAATACTTTTGGTCACAAAGTACTTCAAATTTGAAGATATACTGAACAACAGAATTGAATATATACTGAATATATTTTGCAAGGTGTCCCTCATAAACAGTTATATAACCATAATGTGGTATTTTATGGTATGTCTATTCATGTTTTTGTAGCTTTGTGTCCAGTTAAAATCCAGTTATATCTGTGTTTAATCTTTAGTCTTTCCTCTCCATGCCCCGCAGGGTTTGTGCTGTTGCAACAGGGAAGCTGTTTTCGCTCACAAGAGGACGCGAATGGTTGAAGCTTGTCACATTAGTCATGCTGACATGCATTCAGTGACAGACAAGCCTGACTTTCAAGGAACTGAAAGAGGATTCTTTTGCTGAGGAATAATTCTCTAAAATTGCTATTAATATTATTAATTCTCTCATCTTCAATCTAAAACGTTTACATGGCAGCGACTGGAATGGCACAACAACTCATTGGATACTTCTTGGGCCTTCTTGGGTTGATTGGGACGTTGGTTGCCACGGCGCTGCCTCAGTGGCGCCATACGGCCTATTTCACCTCCAACCTCATGACGGCCACGTCCTACATGAAGGGCCTGTGGATGGAGTGTGTTACCCACACCACTGGCATCTACCAATGCGAGGTCCATCGGTCGATGCTTTCTTTGCCCCAGGATCTGCAAGTGGCGCGGGTTTTAATGGTGCTTTCCTTGATCATCTCTAGCGTTGCTGCCATCATCTCTGCTATTGGAATGAAATGCACCCATTGCCTTAGCCAGTCTTGTGCCAAGGGTGTTCTTGCTGTGATTGGGGGAATGTGTTTCATCTCGGCTGGCCTTTTATGCCTAATCACCACGTCTTGGACCACCAGCGATATAATGAACAGTGGCTACGACCCCTTCTCCATCGGTGGTATGAGGTATGAGGTGGGCCTGTGTGTGTACATTGGCTTCGCCTCTGCTATTTTCAGCATTTTTGGTGGGGGCGTGCTGTGTGCAGCTTGTTGTGACACAATAAATGCTTCTTCTCAAAAGCTGCCAGCTTTGAATGTCCCACCGAACCTGCCCCCGGCCTTTCAGGCACATGAAGCCCTCAGAAACAAACATTCCTCATCTCAGGGTCCTCCATCTAGCAGTGGGCACACGACCAGTGACCCTGTTTGAGGGGAGCATCAGTGAAGATTTACAGTAATGAGTGTTTTGAAGGAAAATGAGCTGAGGCATTTTTGTCTTCGCTTTCGGGTTCCTTGGATTGACGTTTTTTCAGTTCTCCACTCATTCCCTACAAAGCAAAAACTCACTTTCCTCATGTGCCAATGACAGCACTTTTTTCATGATAATGTCATTTAACTACAAACAAAAATATGAACTGAAACTTATTCATAGCATAAATATATGGGAAAACCCAATAAGCTCTGTGTAGTAAATTCTTTTTTTATATGGGATTACATTTCTATATTTGTTTTTTTTGGTCATATTTGTATATTAAAAAGAAACGTTTAAATATAATTGTTTAAAATGACTACATTACTACATATATTTATCCGACATTTGGCATATTAAAAAAATATTTAACCAATATAGAGTGTCTTGCTTGAGCCCCTCCTGATTTCCTTTTGTAGATTTGTCACACCAAAGTGTAATATAAAATAAAAAATCCTGAGATAATGGAAGATATTTATTTTATGTATTGAATTTTTTATCGTTTTATATCGGTAAGCAGTTATAACTGCAGTTACAACTGCAATCAAACACTTCCTATAACTGGAGATCTTTTACAGCATTGTGGCAGAATTTCGGCCCACTCTTTGGATAATTGCCTTAATTCAGCCACACCAGTTCAAGCCAGAACCTTTGCTTGGTTGCTTCAAAAATGTTGGTTCTTTTCATGGGTGTCGTTAGGTCTATTTTGATAGACCTCAAGCCACCCTACAAATAGAAACAAGACTATGAATTGAAATGAAAAATAATAAGTCTAGCTATCATTATTGAATTAAAATGATGTACTGGCTGGTGAAGCTGCTGTAGCCAGCAGGCGGGCATTAGGACCCAGGCGAAGCTACCTGGCGCTGCTTGTTAGCGAGTAGCAACCGGAGCCTGTTTAGTAATATTTCTCTGTTTGCGCCGTTTGTACTCAGTTCAACAGAACAATTCTATGTCCATAACTGTTCACTGCTTAACTTTACTTGTTTCCTTAAGTGAAAGGAAAGGTTTGGTGAACAGTTTTCAGCTTCTATATACCCTAATTCCTTCCTACAACCCTGGGGGCTAAGCCCTCCCTTGTCTTTCCGTCCTGGTGACGTCCCTGGTTCTTTTAAACCATTCAGAGATACATTATACTTTAGATTGTTTAAAAATATTTTCCACAAGAGATAGTATCTCTCACTGTGATTTTGCTGTTAGAAACAGCTTTGTAACCCTTCACAGGTAAAATAGTGAAAAGCATGCAAACATGTTTCAGTCCTTCTCAAATCTTCTGGAAAGGATTTTGATCATGGCACAATGTATTGCTTGTTGTGACCTTTTTAGCCTGTTTTCATCATATTACCAGACATTAAATACCAGTAAATATGTCTGGGGCAGCTGGTGGCCTAGTGGTTAGGGAGTCGCCTCTACAATCAGAAGGTTGTGGGTTCGACAACACTGCTAGTGTCATCACTAAGGTAATCTTGAGCAAGATACCATCCCCTCACTCTGCTCCCCAGGCACCCCTCGGTGCTGGCAGCCCCCTGCTTCACTTGGTCAATGGGTTAAATACAGAGAAAGAATTTCACACCGTGTGCTGTGCTGTGATGTGTTCATGCATGACTATAAGGGGCCACTTTACATATAAAAACTAAAGTCTCTGATTGGATGCATCACATTTTCATGGTCAGCCTAGTAATTCACATTTGTCCATAAAATCTGTAAATATGTCTCTGGATGAATTGTAGTAAACATAGATTAAATATATGTAAATACAAATTACTGCCATATTTCTGGCTAGCCAAAGGGCAATGCACTCGCATGAGATTCTTGGGATACTTTATTTCAGATTTTGGTGGGAAGCACAAACAATGGGAATGCTGAACACTGCGATGTCTCTCATATACAGTCATAGAGAAACAGTTCCAGGAGCCTCTTTAAAGTAAACTGTGATGCATGGAGGGAGAGTCCAGGAAATGCAGATCCAGCCACAGGGGTCGACCTGGTCAGTCATCTTTCAGACTTGAAGAGGGAGTGCCAAACATACTTTTCAGTTTCTAGGCTTAGAAAGACAGATTCACACACAAACACAGAGCAGCACTGAACACTGTGAGAGAACGAACACTGGATTCCGGTTCAGACTGGGTTTAGTGTGGTGAAACGCAGAACAGATGTTGGTAATCAGGTACGAGGGAGAACCAAAAGAAATAAGGAACAGTGCTGTGAAGGCTTCGGTGGCTGGAGGCGTGGCACATAAGAATCTAAACTAATGAGAGGATAAAACGTAATGTGGGCAGGTGGTTCAATACCGGTGTACTAAATGATACAATTAAGCAATTAACATCCTGCCATACTTTGCGGTATCAATAAAAACACTGAGCAGACTCTTGTTTTCGGTACACGATGGACAAGAAGAAAAGATCTAGTGAATATTTGAGGCAGTTCTGTCTCAAATACTGCTCAGCTGTTTCAGCCCAGTGCATTCCAGACCCGAGTCCACCACAATTGGGTGTTTTTACTAGTCATATGTTTTCATTAGAAAGTTTAGTGTCCTATTATATGGAAGATTCAAATTAATACAAAGTTATTCAATCCTCTATCCTTTCCTGAGACACTTCATCCCATTTTTATTCATTTTGGCTCAAAATTTGGATATCCTTGCTTTTATTTGTGAAATTCAGTTTCAGTTGTTGTTTCTCTACTTAACTGCCGCAGTCATTCTTTTGCTCCTGAGTTTTGACACATTATAGAAGTGGGAGGATGTCAGAAGGAGGTGTTGAACATGGTCACTGACAGGTCCTCTGTCTTTACACCATGCCCACTCTGAATCAGGGACAGTTCCCCATGAGAGAATAGGAGCAGGAAAGGTATGGTTTATATATGTGTATGTATGTGTAAGTATTTGTGTAAAACCTTTTCATTTGTGTGAAGTTAACTGTAACACAAACCGACTGTTTAGTCCTCAACTGCATGGTAGTCTGTATTTTACTTTGGACCAAGTGGAAAACAGAAAACAACTTTGTAGCCAAATAACTGCCTCACATTCAAGCAACGCCAGTATTAAAACATCTGCTTACCCAAAGTAACAGATGACATTTTAGGCACAGTTTAGGTCAGGTAAGGTCAAATAAGTCATGCAGTTAAACAGAAAGTGCCCTGAAAGAATAATAGATAGTAGCACATCAAAATATTGTATCCAGATTCCTATCCATTCATACTATAAATCATATTATGCACTACACACTTTTTTCCACACAGTCATGCTGGAATAGAAAAGGTCCTTCCCCAAACTCTGTCCACAAAGTTGGAAGCCTGGTGCTGTCCAAAATGTCTTGGTATGCTGAAGCATTAAGACTGCCCTTTGTTTGAAGTAAGGGATCGCCTGAATTCTATTTACTTTTTGCTGTGGTAAATAAGATCACCGCAAGGTGGCGGCAAGACCACGAGCTGGAGGAGAAGTGTCTCTCCGCTTTTAGAATGAAAAACAAGCAAGATTTGTACATCTGTCTTGATTGTGGCTGGAGCTGCTCCTACGAAACACCGCTCACGCTGTGGCTGGTATAAAAAATCAATTCAGGACGTCGGACAGCGCCCATTCAGGAGGCGCCCACTCAAACGAAGCCCACAGCTTCCCACTCTGTCCAACAGCTCCCAGGGGCGTCCCGCTCACACGCACACACACACACACACACACACACATATATGTACATACATACCTATGTACATACACATATACGCTTATACAAACACACACACACACACACACACACACACACACACACACACAAGCACACAACACTGTAGAACTGGAAGCACAAATAAACAGAGAATGACCACCTTCAGCAGAAACCTGATGATCGTTCTGTCCCTCTTACCCACCTTGAAGAATCAAAGAAGTTACTAAAGCACCTTCTCCAAATTTCCTATTGCAAAATAATGTGGTACCAGGCTTTACGTGATCTTTATTCTATTTCAGAGACCAAAGGGTCTTGCCTGAATCATGTCTGGCTGTAAGTTCTTCCAATGCTCTTCTTCAGCTCACCATGATGCTTATTTCCATGATTTTGAGCTTCTAACGCAGTAATTTACAGACATGGGCATTAAAACTGGCAAATGTTATAAAACTAACGAACCATTAAAGACTCGGTGACGTCTGCGATCCTGTGACGAAACCAGTTCTTAAAAATCAAATGGTTTCTATGCCTTGTTTTTTTTAAACACGCCCGTATTCAGACAAGCTCCTCCTCCAAAGCGAAAACTGACGCCTGCTGCTTCAGGATTAGCTGGTATTCCTTTAAAGGCGGGACAATCCTGTCTTATGAGGTGGGGCTTTGTCGGAAAACTGTATGGTTCGCCACTAAGATAGGCTAGTAGCTTCGCATGCGTAAGTGATAATAGCCAATCGTGCCAAAGGGGCGGGGCTATACGGAAAACAGGTGGGGGAAAAACCCGCCCGCTTGTCCAGGTGTCTCACACAGGAACGCGGCCAACTTTTAAAGCCTCCTATTTTTTCATCCCTGGCTAAATTTAAAGATCATTTTTAGAGGATGGACGTGGTTGTACTATAGATCCTTTTTCTTTTGTAGCAATTGACTTTTTTTCATTTCTTTTAAAGAAGGATCCGATACCTATCAGGAATTACTGATCATCTTGATCGTTGCTGGAAAGGTAGAGTTGAAATGATTTGTCTTTTTAGTGTCTTTTAAAGACTATTTAGTGCAAATACAACACACCATTTCGTGTTATGCGCCTACAGTTCCATTTCTCTAAATTGCTTTTTAATTTGAATGCCAGTAATTTTATTAATAAGTGAATATAACCTCTTGTAGAGACGCGTGTTGATGTAAGAACCTCGGATACTGTTTTTATATTTTACAATATTGCAGGGGTTTAAGAACCCGCACCAAATATTTGGGACAGCTTTGTATTTGATATTATTGCATGGGGGCATTGAAGAACCTGCCCAAGAATGTGGCACATTGACTTTATTGACATTATTGCAGGTTTTTTTTCACCTTGCTCTGAAACATGATGAGATGAGTTGAACCAGACACTAATTTCTGGTCAGCGTCCAGCCTCTTGAAGTCTCCAGCTGTCCATAGACCGAGCCTGGCACGAGGAAGATGGCCCTTCACTTGGAAGGACTGCTGGCTATTGTCATCTTTTACTTGCTCATCCTGTTCGTTGGGATATGGGCTGCTTGGAAAAACAAAAACTCTGGGGTGGAAGGTGGTGTAGATCAAAGTGAGTCCATCATGGTTGGTGGAAGGGACATTGGACTGTTTGTTGGAGCATTCACCATGACCGGTGAGTTTTCTTTCTGCTGCGATGCTGTTGGGATGCTGTCTAGTGCACACCAAAGCGAGAACTCCAGTGTTTCCCATTATAATCTTTACCCTACAATTGAAAATCAGACATAGAAAAAACATGCCTCAAAATACATGTATAAAATTTCAGTCTGCTGTTGCTTAAGCACCTGCCTGTCAGCTTTACCATCCATACACTTTGTTATTTTATTACAATTGTATTAATAATAAAGAGTGCCTTTCCAATATAAAAGTCTGAAATGACCACTGGATGTCTAGGGAAGAACATTAACATTATTTAAGTGATCTGTAAAAATCCAGACATAAGAAAACCCTGCTGCCTCAAAATACATGTATGATAATTTAACCTGCAGATGCTTTGATAAGTGTGTACCAAATTATTACATATTTTATTATAATAAAGAGTGTCTTTACATTATAAAAGGCTCTAAATGATTGCTGTATGTCTAGGAACAACCTTTACATTAAGTTAAATATTTTTTTAAGCATAAAAAGGTTCTTCGTGTCCACAAATCTCATTTAAACAAATGATTCTAAGAGGAATTATCTTTTGAAAACCATCTGTTTAGTTCTCCTAGGAGCTACTCCTAGTAGTTCTTCTAATGCATTGCTGCAAAGAGCTCATTTTACAATAATTTGTTGGAGTCCTCTGCACCAATTGGCTGCCACCAGCATTATATTGTACCTGAATGAAACATAATCTAGAAATAAATAACATCTGTTCTGATGTTCATTTAGTCAGGATATAACAAATGATATTGCCAATGGCTCTACATTTAATGAAAGAATATCTGAGAAATTCATATGTATTTATTTTTATTGTCTTGTGTAATCAAACTACATCACATATCTTTATGTAGACCCCTCCAAGAAGAATATTTTTGTTTTTTTGTTTTTTTCACTTTTAATTCTTTAATGCAGCTAATATGTCCTCACACAGGACTCTTTTGAGTATTATTTTCCCAAATGAGCAACATGGCAGGAAAAAACATTTATCCAACAGTTTTACAGAATGCAAGCAAACGCAAAACAATGTTTTACTGACCCATAAAAAGCACCTCAAGCAAGTGATTAATTAAATAATATCTAAAAAGGAAATGCCTTTGATGTTATTTAGGGGAGTGGAGACCCAGAGGCTATAGCGTTTTTCTTTGAGAAAGTGGTGAATGATTCATTTTTGGGCAGTAAAAAAAAGATTAGCCAGTGGGTTCAGTAAAGGATGAATGGTTGACTGCATGCATCATTACAATTTTTATTGATAGTCCTGTACATCAAAATGTTTTAGCATATCATCATTCTTCATACATACTATGATATGATGATAAATGCCCCTATATTTTTTATTACCTGATTAGAAATGTATGGGCTTGACACGGAGGAACAAATTGGCAAAACGCACGCACATATACACTAGTATGTACATTTCTGTGATTAATTTCTGAAGGTGGACAATATAATGAGATGTTACAGATTTTCTGATAAAGTGTGCTGTTTTCTGTATGCCTTTGAGCTTGTCAGTTCATCTAAAACACTGAAAATATGCTTAAGACCAATTATAGCAAGCCAGAAAACAACAAACTACCATAATATGGAGACTACAGAAACTATAATGGATTGATTGCCAGGGTATTGTCTTTATCTTATTCTCATCTCTATCTATTACAAAAAACATAAGAATTCAGTCCTGTGGAAACGTCAGAAAAGATTTTTTGCCAAATTAAACACCTTTAAAAAAAACAAAAATCTAATGTATGTTTTTTCTGGCACTTTCTAGCCACTTGGGTTGGCGGTGGATACATCAATGGAACTGCAGAATACGTGTATTTGCCCAGCTACGGCTTGGCTTGGGCTCAGGCACCATTTGGATACGCACTCAGCTTGGTAGTAGGTAAGAGTCAAGAAAACAGCATATGCTTGATCTTTTAAAAATGTTAGTATTTTCCTAAATTACTTTTTTTTACCACCTACCTCTTTGTAGCACAGTGTAACTCAGTCACTTACACCTTTTCTGTTGATCCATTTATAAAGAAATGTTCAAACAATGGATATTAAATTTATGTTTATACACCATCTGAAACCTGCTATTTTTCAGATAAGTGCAGATATTTTGTAATTTATTGCAGGTATTTCATTTCCTAAATTGTTAAAAGTGCAAATGAGAGCATTTAATACATACATACACACAGGTTCAACTGAAAACTGCCAAGATAGACATGCTGGCCCTATTCTTAGTACAACATTATTAACAACACTCTAAGGAAAATAAGCCATAGCAAGGACACGAGTCCTTACGAGGAGTGGAGGTAGGTCAGTGGGTAGGATACTTGCCTCCGGACCTAGAGGTCATGGGTTTGAATCCTACCTTCAGCAGCACCACTAGGTCCCTGAGCAAGACCCTTAACCCCAAGTTGCTCCAGGAAGAGACTGTCCCCTGTAGTTAGGGAATGGAAGTCGCTAAAAGCGTCTGATCAATGCCATAAATGTAAATGAAAGCAGCATAAGTCTTTAGGCACCAGTCTCAGCCCACTGTACCACAGAACTAGTGTCATCCTCATTACTTGCCAAATTGCAAGGCCTCATCATTTATTTTTATATGGCCGTAAGATGAATTACTGCTAAAGAGATCTATTTGTATTACACTTGGTCAGAGTATATGTTTTTCTTTTTTGTTTCAATTCTTGTGTTCAGACTTTAGATTCAGTATGCTATTTTTTAAGCAGTTTTGTGCGATTTCTGGGTATAAATGGAAATGTTTGGTAACTTCTGTTATTCTCGCTGCTTTCAGGTGATTGTTAGTGACCGCTGGCTTCTGTTTTATATTTCTAACAATTAGAGAAACCCCTTGTCCAGGGGTGGTTAGTTGTGGTTCTAGCTGCTTGTTTTTGACCCAGTTCAAGTCCAGTCATGCAGATGTTCACTGTCATTTCAACCATATACAAAGTAAACAGTGAAATAACATTCCTTCAGAAACAATGGAGCAACACAAAGAATAAAAGAAACAGCACAAGGCTACACAAGTGTGAGCAGGACAGGACTGCAAAGAGAATGTATAAGGGAAACAAGAGCAACTGTGTAATCATTTTCTGGATAAAACAGCATGCAATGTAGTTGACAGGAGCACTTACAATACTAATTTGAATTATATACAGTATAATGACATTGTATTGTAGCAGCACAGCTGTATATAAAATGCAAAGATTGAGGTAGTCAATAAATAGCTACAAAATTTGCATCAGTAGCAGTAACAGGAGAAATGATTTGCACTATGTAATAAATGAAGGGTGTTTGCTTTGGCAGTTGCGAGTTTTTTTTTTTTCAGATTAGTGTGTATATGCAGTGGAGAAGGAAGTGATTCATTGTGTGCGTGTGCACGTGTGTCTGCACGTGTGTGTGTGTGTGTGTGTGTGTGTGTGTGTGTGTGTGTGTGTGTGTGTGTGTGTGTGTGTGTGTGTGTG